>JAJKFJ010022499.1:0-55461 GCA_027382625.1 Tetmemena sp. SeJ-2015
CTTTTTTGCAGATTTTTTTGCCATTTATTTTAGGAGAGCTGCCAAAATAGGACATGGTGATAGCTCTTTAAATGCTGAATAAAATGAGTATAATGGCGGATTTTTAAGACTTACCTCCGATTTAGGGTGACTCTTTTTAGGGATTTTGCGGCAATGTCCCAAATTTTAGCTGTTTTAATTCAAATTTTCGAAATCCATAATCCTTAAAATTATTAGAATTATCTCAATTAACTATTAATAAGCAAAGTATTTATGGGCATTAGAGAGCTTAATGAGTCAGTTAAATTCATAATATAGGTTATACTAGGTCCATATGGAAAAAGGTTGAATTAAGCCAAAACTTTAAGACAACCCCCCTGTCTTAATACCCCATTCTGGACCTCATCCCCCATCATTTCGAAATATAAAATCCAACTCTTTTTAAACATTAAGACTAACTATACACACAAACTAAAGACAAAAATTGAAGTGGAAAATACGAGATTCATATTTTTAGTTTTAGTGATAGTTTTAGCGGTGGGCCCCAGAAGGTCCTTTTTTAGATTTGAGAGATCTGCCTTGTCTTAATTAAGTCTCTTCTGTAATTTGGGAATGCGTGTATATAAATAAATATAATGATCATTAATATCTATTCACTATTTATCTAAGTATATAGGTTATGGGTTTATATATATAAATATATTTATTTTAAAAGATTTTTTTTATATTTAATATTTATTAGGTAATTAAAAGTACCAATATATATATAAATAGGTCACTACGTCAAAGAGGAGCCATGACGTATGGAGACTACCAGCCTAATAGGGAAACAAGTGGCATCCCTGCCACCTCTCATTTAGCCTACCTTCCATAAACCCTGAGAGGATAAAAAATCGAGTAGCATCCGTCATGAGAGCAAGGCGCTACTCCGCAGCGTCTGTCTTCCCTGTCCAGCTGCGTGTCTGAGTGTTTGTCCATATATTCCTCCATACCTAATAGGGCTAAAAGGGTATGAGGAGACCACTCACCTTTTATTATCTCTCCAGTTAGCTGCTACAACTACCTTCCCGATGGCCCATAAACCAAAACCTCATTAAGCACTCATCAACCAGGCAACGGAGTACCAAACTAGAGAGGCTTCAGTGAAAGGGCAGCCGGTGCTTAGTGCAGATTGGGTTCGTCCAGAATCATAACTATCTTATTTAATATTTGTAAAAATTTAATTTAATATTTATTGTTGTTTTGTGTAATTTTAGGAATTATAATTGGTGGAGAAGTAATGGTGAATGACACTGTAAAAATGAGCATGGAGTTATTTGGGAAATTTGGGGCATACGTAATAGAACATAGAATTAAGTTTTGACTTGATAATTATTTAAAATAATACATAGGTGATGGAAATGATGGTAATTAAATTAGTAGATTCACACCTTGTTCAATAGCTACTAAAATTTAATATAATTGCTATGTTCAGTTATGAAATATGTCGGTGGGTTCCTCATTAAACTTCATAATCTGCTTCTTTCTGAAATTAATGTTATTTTTAACTTTGAATAGACTACTCTCACATAAGAGTTTAAAAAATATAAAGTGCTTTGAATTAAATGCTGAATCGGATGTTATTATAATTATTTAAATTGGAAACACTTAAACTGTTGCTCATTTATTCCATTTTAATTTAATTTCAAATTTAAATATCTTTATAATTAAAATCTCAGCTATAATACTCTAAAAAATGAGGAATTTAATTAGTTAAGTAAAAATTAATTATTAAACTATTTTTAATTAAGAGTTTTAAGATAAAATGACAAAATAAACAAGATATATCATGATTTACAGTTATCCTTAAAGTTAGTAAACAAAGTAATAGCAGCATAGGAACTACATTTTACCGTATTTTACTAAGAACTCAATTCTCGAAAATATTAGTGAATCAATATCTATCAAGGTTATATTCTACAAAAAGTTTAATTAATAAGTTAAATATATTATTTGTTTATGAAATAATCATTATAGGAAATAAAACAAATTATTGTCTTGTAATAAAAAAGAAGAAATTAATTTATTAAATTAGATATTTTATTAATATGCTCAATAAATAATAACAAAGAACTTAATTAAAGGCTTTACAGTAATTACTGCTGAGAATTTAATAAAAAAGCGAATTATATTATATTAAATTAAAATGGAATATAATTGTGACTTATATAAAAATTAAAATTTATATACCTTCAAATTTAAGAAAATTAATATTTTTATTTCCCTTCAAATTTTTTTGTTTGAAAACTCAGTAAAAGTTATAAGCCTCCTGAGGACTTCGATTAAGAAATAAATGAGACTACCGCATCTAAACTCTTTGTGAGAAGTTCTGAAACGATGATTAAAACATAAAATCATATTTTTTTTTTGATTATCAATCGAACAAGCTGCAGATAGATGGGTGAATCTGTGATTTCAACAACCGCGAAGTTGAATCTCCCCATTAATTATTTTAATCAATTGCCGAGTTTAAATTAATTCTCAACTATAATATTAAGATAATAGAATTTAATTTGCAAAATTACTTTTTTAATTTACAATTAACTCTAGGTATTTTAAATTGAATAGTTAGGAGACTTTCTTAATAAATTAATTCATAGATAACGAATAAATAATCATTAACTTGATGACGGTTGCATATATTATACTTTATAATCAATAGTTAGTGTCAAAGGCTTAAAATATTAATTTTTAATAATGAGATTTTCTCAAACCTTCATTGATAACTGTCACATACGCTTTTTTTTCATACAAAATTACCTTGATGCTTACTCTAAGCTTAATTTCTTTAAACTACTGACTTAGTAGAGGCTGAAACGCTAAAACCAATTTGAGATTAAATAAACCACATTTTCTTATTATATGCGAGAATTTAATTGGTTACTTAAATATATAGCTGAGAATTTAATTAAAAAGAGAATTAAATTAATAAGTAAGTTAATAAATTTAAAATCTTAGGCAGTTAAGTTGTGGATTTTGGGTTTTTATTACTTCATTAAGCATGAAATTATAACAACTTTGTCCTTGCAACTTTTTCGTAGGAGGCCTGTGTAAAGTTACTTTGGTCACAAGTTTTTAATTTTGGTAATTTTTTGGGTTTGGAGTCAAAACATCAATATCTCTTCACTGGTACCTCCTATCGTAATGGTGAAGAACAAACTCATCTTATAATTTAAGAGCTATCGAAAAGCCCCCTATTGGATTTGTCATCTCTAGATTTAACGGGCCAAAATTTTTTTTTTAACTCCTCATTTTATTATTTAATTTAATTCCGATTCATTTAAATTTTAACTATAATAAACTTTCTCCTTGCTCGCTGATGTGAACTACCCTAATTTAAACTTAATTATTTTCGTTAATATTTAAAAGAATGTCTGCCGATGATGCCGGCATCCTCGATCTTCAAATTAAAATTCACTTTGGTAAAGCTAGCACGGGAGGTAGACCCAGCCAGTTTGGCCTCGATGACTCCAGCCTACGCAGCGGCACTCACTCGCCCCCAGCCTCCAGGTCGCCGACGAGGAAACTGCCGCTCCAAGGATCCTCGGCAATCTTTAGCTCTCACCTCGGCAAGTCCGAGAGACCTCGCCCAATGTTAGTGCACTTGCCGAGGTGAGAGCTAAAGATTGCCGAGGATCCTTGGAGCGGCAGTTTCCTCGTCGGCGACCTGGAGGCTGGGGGCGAGTGAGTGCCGCTGCGTAGGCTGGAGTCATCGAGGCCAAACTGGCTGGGTCTACCTCCCGTGCTAGCTTTACCAAAGTGAATTTTAATTTGAAGATCGAGGATGCCGGCATCATCGGCAGACATTCTTTTAAATATTAACGAAAATAATTAAGTTTAAATTAGGGTAGTTCACATCAGCGAGCAAGGAGAAGTTTATTATATTTAAGTAACCAATTAAATTCTCGCATTTACTTAACTTGTCTCTACTCATTTTATCACTTTTAATGAAATTTATTGAACAAGCCATCGTTGGGTTATCTATACTTTCGTATTCTTAACTTAAATAAGTTTATTTTTTAAATGTTCCTGAACAATTCCCTTGCTCTTAAATTTCTTCTAGTTTGAATAATTTTTGTTGTTCCATAGCCCACCTTTGATAGAAAGGAGAATCATGATATTTTCGTTGGGAACTCTCCACTTAATATCCATAACTAATCTAAGATGTCCATTTATAAAACAGAAGATGTTAGTACGCTTCCCAAACTCTTGACAATGTAATATAGGTTGAATATGAATGCATGATCGAGGGTAAGGAAAACCTAATGAAGATTGAGTTCTTGAACAAAGTGATATATATTAAATTAGAGATAGTTTAAAAGCATTATGAATTTAAATTTAATGAGGGAGTCAGCTCCTATCAAATCAGTGTTAAGATCATGAAGAATACCGCCTCGGTCTGAGATATAGTTTTTGTTTCCGCGCTTTGAGTATTTGACTGTTTAGGGTGAGTGTAGTTTCCTTCTGGATGTTGTAATCGCAGAGGGTTCTGCTTGTCCTTGTTGAAGATCTTATTGTGGATGTTGTTCAAAAGTACACAAATGAAAGCATACTTTTGTAGCTCTTGATCTTTCCAGCGAAGATGAGTCTCTGTTCATCAGGAGGGATGCCTTACTTGTCCTGGGCGCTTGCCTCCTTCGTGGTCGCCTTTAAGATGTCGAGGTTGAGGTTGTTGTAGTTGATGTAGTAGTTGTTGTAGTTGTTGATGTGGTTGTTGTAGTAAACATTTAAATAAAGAGTTAATTTGATTTATAGCGTAATATATTATGAATCACACAACAAGGACTGAGTCAGTATGTATTTCTAAGTTAAACCAACCCTCGATCATGCATTCATATTCAACCTATAATGCTATCAAACTTATGATATCTTAAATCAAAATCTAAGCATTCTCATTTTCACTTCTTAATCCTTGAGGGTTGGCATGCTCTCCACTTATTAAACTAGTTATTTAGTCTTCTCTTTCATTAAAGTGATAGGTAATAAGAAGCTGTTTGATTCAATCATTTTATTATCAAATTACTCAAATTCTCATTAAGTTTATCAATTTAAACAGTAAAATAAAGTCACTGTCTTATATATATTTTTTGCAACGATCTTTTAACTTTTTATAGTTAATTGTAAATTAAAAAACTAATGTTGCAAATACAATTCTGTTATCTTAATATATTTCAGAAATAAATTAAAGACATGCATTATTTAAAGTTATAAAGAAATAATATATTTTAATAATATGAATTAATATCTTATTTCTGTTTTTTATTATAATTATTACTCTAATATAAGAAACTATTATTGTTAAAAATTTAAATTAAAATGTAAATAAAGTTAAATAATAAGAATTATAAATTGTTGGCCGTTAAAATGTAAAGTAGGTAGTTCAATATGGGGTTGGTAGCTCTTTAAATTATAAGTTGAGTCTGATATACTTCCATTACGATAGGAGGTGCCAATGAAGAGATAACGATGTCACAAACTTTGAACCAAGAAATAAATCAAGTTCAAATTCTTATGATCGCCGAAGTAACCCACAGACCTCCAACGAACAAGTTGCAACGATCAAAATTGCTTAAGATTTAATACTTAATCAAAGGTAATAAATTAAACTCAATATCTCTCACTTGAACTGCCACGGATTTTTAATTTATTTATTAATTTAATTCTCTTTTTTACTAAATGCTCAGTATTTTGTTTTAGAGTTTTAAATGCAAGATGATGTGCTATACTATTGCTATAATTGTGAAAAATAATAAATATATTTAATCTAATTTTTATAATAGAAATTAAATTTTCCTTAATATAGCAAGGATTTAACGAGCTGTCAATATGTTTAATAGCTCTTTCATGATTTCTTATTTTATTTTACCTAACTTCTGCATAAATCTTATTAAAATTCTACCATTAAAATTACCTCAAAGACAAAAACTAAATCCAAAAGCTCAAATCCAAAAAATTAAAGCAAAAAAGTAATATATAAAAGTGTACAGGAATAGGAAGGAACCGCTACAAATCAAAGATTATTATTTTTCGCTCACAATATCATAAGCTTAAAAAGCTATCCTTGAATTTGCTAACCATCATTTAGATGCACAACAGATTGAGAGGGGATAAATAAAAAATATTTTTACCAAAAGGATTGTTGCTATTATTTTAAAAACCCACATAGCTATATAAAAAATTCAAAAGTCAACTTATTATTACGAAAAGCAAAATATTCTCAAATATCTTGTTATGATATGGGTCGACAACTATCCACAATAAAATTATGAGCTTTGGCGGAATTGTATAAGATGAGTATGATAGGCTGTTCTCTGATACATTGTCGATTATAATTTTAACATTAGGAATTTTATAAATTATAAATGAATATAATTAGCATTATAATTATGAATTAGATATGATTGAATAATGATGAGTAAGCATATATATTGTTTTGAATAGTACTTTACGCCAAAAGAAGCAATAACTTTTGCAGCAAGAATGAGACTTTCTATGAGTATCTCTGAATAAGATATTAGAGTAAGGTCACTTTTAGATGATCTAGGTCTATTATAAGCTTAAAACACTATATTGTAGCAATTTTAATTTAAATCATAAATACAATTTAATCAATTAATTTTTAAAAAAGTAATTATTTATTTATTTTAAATTTATAATTTTTTAACTTTAAATTTATAAAATTGTAGCCTATAAGTTTAAATAACGCAAAGGATAATTAAAAAATAGGAAAAGCTTGGAAGATCATAATAAAAAATTCATTTTGATTGATTTTGCCAATTAAGGTTGATATCGTGGAGAAGAGTGAATGATTATTCATCACTGAATGATTAAGTTGAGTTAATATTTTATTTTATAAATAATAAGAAGACTATTAAACTTTTTAAAAAGTAGAGTCGGTTTTACTTTCATTTTAATTTCAAATTTTGATAAAATTTCTTTTTTTGTTCAATCTAATGGAAGATTTTTCTAATGTTGGTCCGCCTTAGAAATAGCCAGAGGATATATTGCTATAATATCATAGTTTTTATGCCCAAGTTTGTGTCTTAAGGCTTCCCTAAATTAAGTAAGAATAAAATTTCATTTCTGTGTGTGTCATGTCACGAATATAGCGATTGAGTCTTTTGATTTTTTATAAATTCATTTGATTTTATATATATATTCTAATAAAATTAATGAAAGAGAAATTTCATAAAAACGAAAATATCATTAAAACTAAATATGATATCTATATAATGAATTTCTTCTCTTAATTATGGATTGTCTGAATCCTAAACTAACTATGTAGCTTGATCTGTTGTCCTGCATTTAAGTGAATTGTGTAATATAATATTTCAATGCTTCTTTTAAGAAGTCTTTCTTGCATGTCTTATGGTTAAATTGTGGAGTCTCAAAGACTGACTAGGAGTATTTTTTTTGCCTCCGAGAATAACCATGAATGGTGAGGTAAATTTGTGATTAGACGGGAGTATATTTGAGTTCGAGCTTAAGAGCGGTTCAATATTTTCAAGTCCATTATTTTATTTATAAAGTTCATTAAGGAGCTAGTTATAGGTTAACTTGTTAATTAATGAGCTTAAATGTATTTTCATGAGGTGGTTATAAAGTATACTAGATTTAAATCGAAAAACTTTTTATCTCTCACAAATTTTGTGTTTAGAATTAATACTTATTTTATAGTGTAAAATAATTATTAAATGTACTAAAAGCGGCAGATCTATTGAAGAGCAATAGTAGACGACAGGATCTGAAGAATTCTTGAAAGATGGTGGACGCGGGGAACCTAAAGGAGAAGTTTATTCAATTAATGCTCCTTGCAACTGAAAGCTCCTCAACAATCCATACGACAGCCAGTAAAGGTAATTCACGCTTATAAATAAAGATATTACTTTAAATGAAAATCAACAATGATGATTTATTAAGATTTTTTTATTATGAGGAAATCGACATTAAGAGTAAGTTTATTTATATTCTTATTATATTAATTAAATTAATAAGTTCTAATATTGATTGGTCACTTAATATATTTAAAAAGCGATGTATAATTGGAACTCCTCAAGTAAAAACTATTTCTGGAGGTGAAAGGAAGAGAACTGCAATAGGAGTAGAACTAATAACTGATCCATCTATTGTGATACTTGATGAGCCTACCTCAGGTCTTGATAGTTTTAAATCTCTACAGATGATAAAATTATTAAGGAATTTAGCTAGAAAAGGAAAGACTGTTATTTCTACAATTCATTCACCGAGCAGTGAGGGTTTAATTTAAATATGTTTCATGCTTTTTGATAAACTTATGATTCTTGCAGATGGATATATGATCTACTAGGGTGAAGCTAAAATATCTCATGAGTATTTTGCCAGTTTTGGCTTTGTTTGCCCTAATTTCAAAAATCCTAAATATATTTTTAATTTATTTAAATTATCCAGAATGAGAATAATTATATTATAATGCGGTTGTTTATAATTTGATATGAAAATTAAAATTCAATAAGATTAATATATAAATTAATTTTCTCCAAATAATTAAAAACCTTTTCTTATCTTGGATTACTTATGAGACTGACTCTCAGGTATAATATATTTAATCTATATCTCTATATTTTTATCTAGCTTTTTTGAAATTTTTTTTTTAAAATTGTAATATAATTTCTCCATTTGCTATTTTTATTTTTGTTTAATAAATTTAATTAAATTATTTTAAAAATGGTAAGCATTTAAGCATTATTATTGGAATAATGGGGGCATTTATTTTATTATAGATTTAATAAGAAGTGTTGATTAACGACTGCTATATCTTAAAAATGAATGAGTTTTAATGTTGTTTAGTGTGAGTCCTTGACTGTTTTAACTATAGGAAGTATTAGATGATTGTTGAGGTAAATAAAATACAAATTGAATTATGTGAACTATTTGAAGTTGAACTCCCTTTGAAACTTATTTCTTCAGGTTTATATTTTGATTTTAGAATAGTTTAATCAATTATTGTTTGATAGAGTAACCATCTGCTAGTGTTTTATCTTTCCACACAGCACACCTTTTGGCCCTAAGTGGGGGTCATTAGCTCCTGAACAAATGTCTTACTAGATTTCAGAGGCATTAATTCTCCGCTTTAATAAAGTTTGCACCTTTGTACTCATTTTAAAGGCATGGAGGAGATTTTTATGTGAGATCGAGTAGTCCCCATTTCATATTGTAGCGTCCTAATAAGATCAGATTATTATCATTTACCTTATTAAAATTAGTGATATTCACGGCTAAACTTTTATAATAAATAATATAATAAGCGAAAAGTTTTACTTACCTCTCTGTCTTTAGTATGATGAAGCGTAGAAACAGTTCAGAGGTAAAAGAGATTTGAGATTACACATTCTTCTTTTAGCTATTTTTATTTACAAATATAGAAATTAATCTAATTCTAATAAAATAAACTACTATTTATCAACTATTTATAAAGTAGCAAATATTTTTAATTTATTTGATGATCATCTATTCGTATTACGCCTGTATTGAAATTCAATTAGAAAACTAGTAATAAATAGAAGAAGGAGGTTGAGCTCTCTTGGAGTTGGCTCTGTAGTCTTTGCTAGAACAAATTGGCGTACTGTATTATCTTCGTGATCATCTTCAGATGGAGACATACATAATTAAAATCCAAAAAGCAATTAAAGGTGATATCAATATAGACATAACCTTCAAGCTAGTCAGATACAACAAGAAACCCAATCCAACTACTAGTAAAAAACAAAAGAGCTCTTACAACTCAAATTTTATAGAAACGACAGATACATTCAGTCAGATTGGAGATTTTGCTGATGATTTCTATCTCAAGTGTCACAAGACATGAAAGAGAACTAAAACAAGCAAGCCAAATAAATAAATAAATAATTACTAAATGGACGCAGTGTAAACAAAGACTACAAGCTTCAATTCTCTCAGTTAGTCATTTAAATCCTCAATTCTTTTTTTTTTTAAAAACAAAAAAAAACAGTTTAGGACTGACTCAAACAACAACCAGCAAATCATTCATTTTTAAGATATAGCTGTCGCCAATCATTATTTCGTATTCAACTTATATAATAATTATTATTATGTAAGTTGATAATGGTAAATGTAAAATTTAATAATATAATTAAAATTAAAATTTAAATCTGAATTAAGTTAAAATAATAAATGAAGAGTTGCAAATTGCTGGCCGTTAAATTATAAGCTAAGTAGCTCAATATGAGAGTTGTTGTATAGCTCCTTAAATTATAAGATGAGTTTGTTCTACTTCCATTACTGTAAGAGCTCTCTGGAATGAAGTATTCATGTTACAAATTCTGAATGAATAAATTATCGAAGCACTTAAATTTGTGTAAGAGATAACTCGCTCCACATATCTCCTACGAAGAAATTATAAAGATAAAAGTTGTATAGAATTAATGCTTAATCGAATGGTGATAATATCAATTCAATAACTCACACTTCAACTGCCAATGATTTTATATTTATATAATAATTATTAATTTAATAATTTTTTTTTAAATTAAATTCTCAGTCATACTTAAATCCAGCAGACTTTTATATGAAAGCATTTGCTGTTAATTATCCCAAGAAAGAAGAAGATGATTTAAAAATAGGAACATTGCGAGACCAATATTTATTTATTTAAACTATAAAAAAAGATAATTTTAATAAAATAAATCAGTGATAATTATATTTAAGACTTTTAAAAAAATAGATGAGATTATATATGGTATATATGAAGATTTCAAATCTGAATTTTATATTAAAGATTATCTTATTGAAGCTTGAGTAATTTTTTCCTTTTTCTCTATCTTTTTTTTTTCTTCTTTCAGAGTGATTTTAATTATAATCCATATATTGTGTTTTTGTTAATTAAATTTTCCCTTCTGTTCTATTGAGATTTTTGATAAAATGATTGAAGTAATTGAATAATAAATGTTTTTTAAAGATCTGTTTTTGCTTGTGTACTTGAAAGCTATTCCCTTGCAAGTCTAACTATTTAATGCGAGATCAGAGATATACAAGAATTCATTAGAAGAAATATCATCAAATTTATATTGATATATTATATTCTCTCTTAATCTAAAATAGTATCTTTAAATATGCTTAGTTAATTAAATTAATTAAACCAGATTATTGATATTTTAAATTTGGAGGAAAGCAAGTTGCTTAACTTTTAGTAATTTATAGAGAGCTTTAATGGAATTGACTTTTAAAATATTAAAATATAGTAGAATATTCGACGACTGGCAATATCTATTTAGTTAGACTTATCATCTAATTATCACATAAGATGTTATAATAAGTTTCTTCATAAAAATTATTTAAAGATCAAAGCTTTATTTGTTCAGCATTTTGTTATAATTTTAATGCTTTAAAATATAAAAGTAATATCAATTTTAATAACTAAGAGAATTTAAATAAATAAGATAACTAAATTCATGCTTAAATTTTCATTAATCCGGTATATTTTATTTAATAGATAAATAAAAAAGACTTTTCTACTCGTATTAACTATCCAATCTTATTATAACTTTAATTTTAGATAAGTGATTATATTAATTATAAAGTATTTTTATTTTAAATTTATTTTTTGTAAATAATTTTGTTAATTGAAATGATTAGTGTTAAATTTGTTGATAAATATGAGTAGAGAGTGAAGGAATCAGTAGAAGAAGAATGCAATTAAATGAAACTAATTCATCAAGATATTGAAGGAAAAATATAAAAGGCTTCCTTTTGGATTTAGCTTCAGTAGTTGCTAAGGAGAGATATAATTAAGATTCAAAGGGAGCCAAAATTTTTTAGGGCTAGATTTTTGTAAAATTTGTACGTGGCACTGTTAATAGTAATTATATTTCACAATAAGCCAGACTTAAGAACTAAGAATAACTAGAACTCTCTTTTGGGGATGTTATACTACATTTGCCAAAATTAAACGATTCAGAGTTGCACTGCAGTTTTAATGATTTTCTCAATAGAGCGTAAGATATTCTTGCGTGAGTATGCTGAGGATCTATATGGATCACTTCCTTACTACTGCGCTAAAAACATCATCTAATTTAAAAATTTATTCAAACAATTATTGGGAATCTATAAAATTACAATTTTATTCCTCCTGAAACTATATTTTTTGAAAAAAAATATAGTTGTAATTAATTTCTATTTTTAAAAAAAATCAACCCACTTCTGTAAAGAGTGAAGTTAAAATTTTTAATATAAAAACCTTAATCCTTGGAGTTGAAAAATGAGGAATAAGAATTTTATATTTCAAACTGTAGAAAAAAATAATTTTATTTGAGTAATCTCTGTATTGAACTTCGATTTCGTTTATGATTTTAGGTTTATTATAGGATTTTTAGTTATTATCGTCTAGTGTGATTTTTGGTTGGAGCTTGGCTGGAGGAGAGAATTTAATTGTGGATTAATGGTTGGCTTACCTAAAATACACTATTACATATATATACAGGAAATCAAAAAAATTTCTATTGTAGAATAACACACTTGCTAATTGAATATTTAAACACTTGAACTTGTGAATTTTAATTTTCATACGATTATTCAAAACATCCTCAAGCATGCGTTTCAACCGTCTAATTATATTTTAAAGTTAGATAAAAAATTGCTTACCTTAATTTTCTAAGAGGGATTATTGTTCCTAGAACTTAAAAAGTGAAAAAGTGAGTTGCATTTACAAATTTCAACAAAGGTGTGCAGTCCTCTCCCTCTTTCTAAAATAAATAGTAAAATTATATTAGAAATAATTATTTTTTATAGCGGTTTTTGGAAGTAAAATACTTAAGGAGTTTAAAAAATAATAGCAGCGAAGCGGGAGTGAATCATTTATTTAGTTCTCAGTCATCAAAGCATTTTTCATTTTCAGTCTTAGTTATAAAAAATATTTTAACAAATTTCTGTTTATTTATGAGCAATCAACTTTAATCAACAATTAAATTATCTCCTATAATACAAATTTTCTTTAAGTTTATGGCTTAATTTTTGCTGTAATTTTTAACTTTAAAAAGAAAAGTTGTTTCGACTGTTGGACTCATCAAAATATTTTAGAATATAATAAATTAAATATTATATAGAATAAATGATATTTGAATCATCGAACTTCCTCTTCAAATCTTAATTAATAAGCTAAAAATTTCTAAGGATGAAAAATATATTAATAAACTAAAATATAATTTATTAAATAGAAGATAGTTGTATGCCTAATTTAAATTAACATTAAATATTTCATTTAAGAACTCCATATCAATTCGAATTTAGTAAAGGTAATCCCTGTCATCTTATAAAAACACGATTTTTCACAAAAAATAGCAATTCAGCTTTCAAATTACAAACCTGTACTGAGTTACATAAAATTTTATTAAACAAATAACTATTGATAATTTTAATATCCTTTACGGGATGAAAATTGAAGTAATTTAATATTTTTCCACTTTCATTATAATATTCTCGTTTTTATGAAAATGTAAACTATATATAATTGCTATGACTACTACGGTTGTGGTATATTTTGCAGTGGGATTGAAGGCGGAAGTAGAAAATTTCTTTGGATTTTTCTTTACTTTGTCAAATCTGATATTCTTTGCGTCTTCTTTGGGCTTTCTTTTCGGTACAATATTTACCTCTCCAGGATCTTCAAACAAAGTAAGTTAAAATGAAATGAAAGTATCGTCATAGATTTTAATGCCTCTTAACATCATGGCAGGATTTTAAATTTAGATTATACAATTAATTTTACGCGAATGTAAATCTGATACCTGTTTGGTTTTCATGGCTTTAATACGTGTCTCCTGCAAGATATGGTCTAGAAAGTCTTGTCTAGATGGAGTTTGAAGACTTTGAGAGGAATAGCGAAAATATTCCAAATCCTATAGATTATTTAGGTTACAACATCGGCTATGGAAAATGTTGGGCAGCTTCAATTGGAATAGCAATTGGAATCAGAATTTTGTGTTTCTTTGCATTAAAAGGTTCGCAGATTAAAATAAATGAATTAAATACAATAAATAAGATTAACTCAAGTTAAAAGTATAAATTTCCATTAAATAATTATAAAGTATAAAATCAGATAATTTTAATCAATTTTAAAGAAATTTGTTCTATGTTAAGATAAAAAACAAGCAATTAGATATTAGCTCTTTGGATAACTATCATGAGCTTGAAAGTTTTGGAACTATCTTATGGAAAAACTGATAATATGGAGAATATGCCTACTCTTTATAAAGTAGAAGACAGTTTGGCAGAAATTGAGGAGAAAGCAGTTTTAACTTGGTCTCCTAGTCTTCCGTGTGGTTCGTGCATCGATAATGATTTCATATACTGTCGAAAAGGTTAAAATGTAGACGAGCTAGCTGGATACCCTTCTCTTCCAGATGCAATATGCTGTCAAAACTATGACTCATGCACGCAAACTAAAGATCCTACATACACCTGCTCTTATTAATTTGGTTCAAAGCCACAACAAAAGAGAGTCTGTCCTTATGTCAGCAGCGTTTGTGGCACTCTCAGAAAGAATATTATTCTATCTAAAGTTGGTGACAAACAAACAATTCCAATTAATTAACTCGATGTTGGATAAGCATGTGTCTATAAAATTATAGCTAAATGCGCAACTCCAAAGACCAAAGTAGATCAATTTCCAAGCTTAATAGTCGAAGAATTGGCGCTAGCTTCTGATTGGGATGAGAAAGATTTCTCAGAACCTTAGGATAAAGCTCAAGTTCAAGATTCTCTAGAAATTATTAGAGAGCAAATAAGAAGGAAGCTTGGAGATTAATATTTTATATAAAGTGAAATTAGTGAACTTTATCGTAGGTTTAAAAATGAGATTAAGCTTAATTTCAAGGTATAAATTATCATCTATAATAATATTCTCTGGCTAAAAGAAAAAAGTAAGGGATAATACTTTTTAGTTATTCCCTTCATTTTTTTTGGATTCCAATTTTAAGTTTGCTAAATGTTTTTTAGGAATTATTTAAGATCTCGTTTTAATCATTGCTCATGTAGTCATTTTACTTAATTTCCAAATCTATCCCAGTTAGGTGGGTATTCATCCTTTCTAGCAAATATTTCTATGTTGAGAGAGTTTGGAGCCAGTGTTTCAACAAAGTCAAATATTTCCTTGGGTTTTTAAGAGTGCTTACCTACTGGAGAGACGATTACACTCTTTGCTGCATGTCTCATTATTAAATCATCTACCTTCCCCTTCCTTGCAAGTATGAATGTCTCGTTGCTATGAGCAGTATATTTTCCCATTCCATGATGTAGTCCAAGTTTTGCAGTAAGCTTTACCCACTCTCCTCTATCGACTTCAATATACTCCTTCTCATGCAGAAATTATTCTGCTAACTTTCTTTTAGAATTCACAATCCAAAGAATAAGAAGACCCCTTTCCTAAATCATATCAAGAGGTAAGGCTAGAATTTCTTTATCACTCATTGTAGGGTAAGGTATTTTAGCTCCGATTCTCCATGGAGGGTCCATCATTATAACATCGTAAAGTCTTCCCATAGTATTTAGAATGTGATCTCTGATTTCCTACCACATTACCAAATCTTTAACATCACCTTCAAATATCATTGGAGCCTTGAGTACTTTGAAAGTTAACTCTTTAATTGTTTACATTATTGGTATTAATCATTGATTTTTTTTGACCTTCAAAGTAACTAAAGTTGGACCATCAACAATGCCTCTCTCATTATCAACTTATTTTCTCTTTCCTAAAAACTTTTGCTTCTGTATCTTTAATGTGCATTTTGAAGAGTGAACTTCACAATTAAATTATCTTGTAAATGTTTTCCCACATTATTAACAAGTAAGAAGCTTTTTTTATTGCTATTTTCAGAACTCGGAGTGCTTTTCTCAATGTATATTGCTATAATGAGTGTAGAGAGCATCTCTACTTTAATGAATTGAGTGGCAGTATCTGCATTTAATTAGCTTTATAAGACAGTTTATTGGATTGGATCCAGCTTAGCTTATTGAACGTTTTAAAATATTTAGGATGATAATAAAATAATGCTTTGGAAGTTCTATACTTAAGTGTCAGCTTTTAATTATAAAAAGAGCGTCAAACTTACCATAATTAATTTAATTGATCGATTAAAGTACTCGTTGATTTATCATCACAAAATGAATAAGATAAAAATTATTGAGTTTTAATTCTTTTTAACTTAATAAACCTAATATACTAACTATGATCATACAATAGATAATTTTAAGTGGGCATTATAAAAGAGATATTTTGTGCTATTTATAACAGGATGCTCTTTCTTATAAGATTAACTATATAGCAAGTTCCACAATCATAAAGAAGATGATGAATAGAAATTTATTGAATTATATAATTTATCATGCACAATAATTTTATGGCTCTTTTAAAAAGCTTTTAAATAAATATAGAAATTGAAATCGTATTTGATTACAAAAGATCTTAAATCAAAGAAAGATGGTTTGATGAAAGCTAAAGCTTTAGTTTATAATTCTCTGTAAATCAGGAATAACTGATCATTATAAAATTTATAAATTTTATTCAATTGAGAAATTTAGAGTTGTCGAAGGATGGAACTGCAGTCCCGATAATGAAAGGTAACTTTTATATTTATTATATTATTTCTAAACCATTGCTATACTTACCTATTTATTATGCATTATTATTTGATATTATTATCTCAATTTTAGCTTTGATGTTTTAGACTAACCCAATAATTAACCCAGCATGTAATAATCTTAGGATTATAAAATTTGCATGTAAAAATCTTAGGCTTAGAAATCATTACAATTTATATATCAATAATAAATATTTTATAATCCTAACTTATGATATTTTAACATCTTTATTTTGGAATTCCTTATTATTAAAGGAAATAGTATTTAAGAGTTGCTATTCACTTAACCATGCCTCAGGAATAATTATTAAATAATATTTAAATTCATGCTTAGCTGAACTATTGGATTCATGAGTAGCAATAATAACTATATAAATAAGTTAGCTTTCCTATTAACAAATATACTTTTCTAATTAAATTTTTAATTTTATGCAACCTCAGCCTCACGATTTAGCAGAGCTTTCATTTAAGTTTAGCTCAAAGAAGGATATTGTAAACTACCTCAAATTTACAAGTATACTTTTATTACATATTACATTTATTAATAGAGGGATTCTTCCTTCCTAGCGAAGAGAATATTAGTTTAAGATTTCTAAAAGATTTCTTTGCAGGCAGAAAATATTTATTCAAGGTTGAAGATGTTATTCATATTAACGTTCCTCATTATGAAGAATTCCAGATTGGAAAAATGTTCGATCAAGTAAAAAATGATTAATAAATCATGAACTATTTGAATTACTATCCTGACTCAAATCAACTTCCTGATAGAAAATATTTCTATGCAATACTCGGCACTCTCCACTCATCATACTTAACCAAGTTAGTTCAAGAAGCAAATAGACAGAGAAATGTAGTAGGAGCAGAGGAATCTAAAATAAATAAGATCATGATTACAAACGAAGTTTTTAGAGAACTAATAGACGAGCCATATATTTCAAGTAAGTGAACATGGTATTAGAGTTTTAATTAAATTATAGAAAAAAAAGGAAGAGCTCTAGCTCTATTGAAAGATAAGACTAAGCCCAGAAAGCCTAGAGTAAAAAGAGCAGAGCACGAAATAACTCAAGAATTCTAAGATTATATTCAGAATAAGAACTTATCAGATATGCAAGGAGTAGTTACTTTTCCTTAAGCAAACAAGCAATCACTATAGAATAAGAGAAAGACTGGAGATGACGATATGTGGTGATTTAAATTAAATCCTTAATTCATATTTCAAAATTAATTAAATTAACAATTAATATCACTAGTTAGCTTAAAGTATCGCTTCACGACTCTAATTATGACTTCATTATCAACACTCATCAAAGAGTCTTAAATAATACTTCTATGTTGATCGTTTGTAATCTTGAATCCATTTTGAATTAGCTAAGTGGTGTAAAATCGTTTTACATGAGCGAAGTATTCCTCAATGCAATGATACTACGACGAGTAAGGAGCATTATAAAAAATCTTCCATTCATACCTCCTAGCTAATCTTTTTATTTTTTATATATGAGATTTTAAAAATTATCCCAAGAAAATCTTTGTTTTTATAATTTTTAAGATAGTCAATAAATTAAAATTCATTAGTTTTAATTGAAAATTCTTAATCATAACCCCTTTTCCAATTTTAATGCATATTTACAATCTCACAACTTAATTATTAACTTATTTATCTCAAAATTTTCATTCTTTCTGGCCCATGTATTTTTCTTAACTTGAAATGGTTTGAATATCACCTCATCAATGAATATAATTTGACTTCCTTGCGAATTTAATTGATTTAAATTCAAGAATGCTTACCTTCTTAAATTTTGAATTTCCTTTTTCCTCTTTTCAGTTAAAGGAGCTCTATTCTTCATTCTCTTCCATGTTATGTTATTATCTTTGTAAATTTTATAAAGCTTTGAAGCAGACATTTTCTACTCTGGATTTTATAAGTTAAGCATTTAAACTCTTGCTTTGAGTGATAGTCCTCTTTGTTCCCAAAGACAATTATAACTTATTATTTTTTCTTTGAAATCTTGATCCTTCTTATATAATCTTTCAGCATCCTTGGAATGATCATAATTAATTTGAGAGAGACTCTCAGCGCAAAACTTTTTAATTAGAGATTATTTTAAGTCCAAAGCTTTAGCTATATCCTTTATAGATGCATAAGTATATGATAATGCAGTTGGTTTAAGATTACGAAATCTTAGTAAAAGCACTAAGTTTCTCAACTCTTTTATCTTCTTTGCTTCTATCTCTTGCTTAAGGCCTTCCATTATTAATCTATATTATTAATTATCATAAAATTGGAATCCAAAAAAAATGAAGGGATTAAATAGGAAAGTTTAGGTTCAATTGGTTAATACTGGTCTTAATAACGAAATGCAATAAATTAAAATTAGTGTTTAATTATTTCTCTAAGCATTATACTAAACCCCAATCAATATTAATTTTAAATAAGCTAATTAGAGATGATTAATGATAAGACCCTTGCTCACAAAGATTATTAAGAATGGCGGTTTTTATATTATTTCTACAATCTACGATCCAATTGACTTATATGATTTTACAAACGGGTGTGAGGACCATTAAGTGTATTTAGCAATTCAAAATCGGGACGATTCAACCGCGCCAAAAAGCTTAAGTTTCGATGTCTGGAGTTAAAAGAATTTTTCTGACCTAGGATTTAGCTTGTACTTGGTGTTTATTGGGCTAGTACTAGTAGTTTGGAATATTATTTGATTTGTTTGAATCCCTATTTTATCTATCTTTATCATTCATTCTATAGATAATGAGTATGTTAATTAATTGTATATAAATATGAATTCTAACGTACCAATAATGCAGTCATTCTTCATCCCAATGGGAAACCAATTTTAATCTAAGGAAAATAAGCAATCAACTAAAAACTAAACTCAAAGAAATGAATAAGAATAAAAACATAAGGTGCAAGATTAGACTAAGAATACATATTTGAGATTTATTTAAAGAATGGCTCGGACTCTAGAAAGAAATAAATGAGCTTGAGCACTTAATAGACATAGAAATACGGTTAGAATTAAGGTTAATGCAGCTAGACACCAAGGAAGAGCGTTTAAAGCGCAAGCAGCCGTTTGATGGAGAACACAATTTCCTCAACTATCAAAAAGATGGGCTAAAAATAAGTTAAATTCTCCTAAGACAAAATCAATGAAGAAAGACATTCTACTGCGTAATTCTCAGCCAGAAAACCATCTTTAGCTCCTAATTAGAGTACTTAAAGAGGCTAATTATCTAACTTAGCAAATTAGAATCCGTTTTAATCATCTTTTGCAGCTGCTGCTAACAACAAAAATGCTTTATAAAAGGAAAACTACCAAACATTACCAACTTTTGCACAAAACACTAAATAAGATCAGAGAAGAGAAATATCCTCAATTTTAATTTATAATGACACTTCATACTCGATAAACAGCGAGCCTCAAAATAGAATTGAAATGTTTAAGAGTTCGAACTTCAGTTTAATTGAAGTTATGAAGAAGTCACAACCGCTTTCAAACACTCTTTATGCGCAAAACAACTAACTTAATTCTCTGGGTTTGAAATAGCTTCCAAATCAGAACCAATTTAATCAAATTTTGCAGAATCACTAAAATAACATAGCTGCCTCTTCTCAGATCTTAAATTAAATTTATTTTTTGAATAAGATTTCAACACCTAGGTTAACTCCTTTGAAGATGATAGACAGAAATAGGCCAAATGTAGTGAGCAAGGATGAAATTCACAAGCTTGAAGACAAGATAAAGAACCTTGAGGATCAGATATTTAACGCAAAAAAGAAAGGAGAAGAAACTAAAAAATTGGATTTGTTAGAGAAGCATTTGCAAAAGACTGATAGTAGTTTCGTCTTAGAAGAGAGAAGAGAAAACCAGAATAGCACAAAAGCTGTTGGAGATAGTGAAATTGGAGACTAAGTCTTCAACAGTAACTCTGAGGAAGATAATCTCCTTCACGAGAACAACGTGCTAGCGATTCATTAGACACCCCATGTTTTACACAATTTTTCAGAACATCTAGAATCATCCATCAGTGATAGACTAGATGAAAGTATTATTAATGGGATTTAATGATTAATAAATTTCTGAAATAATTTGGCAGTTTAATTTACGTCTTTCTCTCTCGGTAATAATTACATAAATATCTTTTTAGTTAATGGTTTATTAAAGAATCTTTGCTTACTAAATAAAAATATTTCAGGTCATACTTCTACATTTCCATCCTATTCTTCATTAAACTTCTCTAAATTTTAAAGCTGAGTAATTTATTCAAATCATTAAAATTTTTAAACATATAAAAGCAAGTACATATTTACCTTTGAATATATGAATTAATATAAGTTATAATGAGGAACTATAAATTTTCAATTAAGAGAAAAACGATTTTTATAACCTTAGAAACAGAAGATCAATTGATCCTTAATAAATTCCAACTCAAAGGTTGAGTATATCGAAGGCACTTTAAACATTTTAAGACCTTAATCAGTCTGTTGATGAATCAAGACTCATGGCAAATGAGTATGATTTCTCAGACTTGGACCTTACTTCATCAATTATTCAAGTCTTCGCCATTCTCAAATCTGTAAAAATGGAGACATAGCAAAAAGCTCAGTTGAGAGCACTTCAGCAGCATATTTTGATTGAGCTCAACTCAAATACAATTTAATTCCTAAAATATACTTAATTAATTATTCAATTTATGGATGACTAAATTAAAATAATATTTTTTCATAATTACAGTTAATTTGATGTTAATTCAGTAAATTACATAATACCTGATATACGGTATTTTTTATTTGTGCGCCTATAAAATTAGTGCAGAATATTTATGCTTACTATTCTGATTATTACCTCAAGAAAGAAGAGACTAAATTGTTTCATATAGTGGGAGAAAGATTACTCATCACTCAACTCATAGTGCCAATCTCATAAGAGAAAATTTTATTGAAATCGGCTCGGTTAAGACATGCATCTCGCTTTAATTTTGCTATTACTCAAAAGAATATATGATGAGTAAATCAATAAACGACTTTGAATTATTATTTTAAAGACAAATTTGTATTTTTGTTCCTTGTTCCGTGATTCATATTCCTCTTTATTTAGAGTTAAATAAATTTAAATATCTACTACAACGACTACTTCAATTATAACAATAGTTTCTATTAAAAATAGCTCAGATTCTAAAAATTTTAAGTTACAGTAAATAAGACAAACGTTCATGACAAGGCATACATTCCTTCCGATAAACAGAGACTGATGTTCGCAGGCAAGCTCAAAGATTTTTAAAAGTAGCTTGCATTTGTGTGCTTTTGAAAAACGTCCAGAATAAAATCAACAATAAAAAAATAGAATCCTCACTGCTAGAACATTCAGAAGGAGTCTACCCTCACAGACAAAAAATTCACTCTGTCAAAAATGATCACTTTCAGTATCATTATCGTTGCTCTTCATGTTATTAACGCTGATTTGATAGGACGTGACTACTTCATTAAATTTATAACATGATGTCTCTGATTTAATATATAACACTTTGCTCAATAGCTCTTTCTTTTTTAGGATTTGCTTGCCCACATAATGCATTTATATTCTCCCTATATAGTTTTTTAAATTACTTTAGAAATAATAATAATGATTCTTCATAATACTAAGTTATTTTTTTTTAAAATTTGAATAAAAATTTGGCTACAATTTAAAAGAGAAGGTCCAAGAAATTAGTTAAAAAGCAAAGCGAAAGACTTGGGTAGCTAATGAACACTGAGAGAGTTTAACTATCTAGCAAATTTGAATTGAACAACATTTCTTAGAGGTCAAGTATCTCCCCTTTCGATTTTATAAATGCTCAAAATTAATAACTGAAGGAATCTGCAGGAATCAAAGACAAGCAAATTAGAGAAATGCTCATTTCTAAAATGGTCACTAGATCCTAAAAGAAGAGAAAGAGAAAAACTGCATCCCAATATTTTAACTAAATGAGACAAGATTTCGTCTTTGAAGATCCATCCAAAAGAAAAAAAGTTTGAGCAGAAGGTTGACAAATAAATAATTGGAAAGTCAAGCAAATTTTACAAATTAACTTTATATTGTGATAGATGATGATTTAGTCTTTATCTACGTACTTCAAACTTTATATACTTAAACATAATTATATTTTATATAAATTAAGGACTTATCGCCGTACATTAAATGAGAAGGTATTAAATATAATATATAGAAAATCTATAAATTAACAAATTATTTTCCTTTAATATTATGCTTTATCCTTAATAATTAAAAAATTAATAGAATTTCTTCTTTTTTAAGAGGGTAATATGATCATCTCAAGAATACAATTAATTGCAAATTTGCAAAAAATGACTTTCCCTTAAGTATAAAATGAATTGTTTATTCCCAATTAGGAACTCCAAGACTGATTGCAATGGTCCTTTAGTAACACTAATACTTCAATCATAAAGAATATTTAGATTTCTCTTGCTAAATTGGTTGTCTTGCATTTTGCAATTGATTAATTTTCTAAAGTTAATAAATTAAACATAAACAATCTCGATATAATTATTCAGCATTAACATCCTGTTGCATTATTCTAGGATATTTATTGTCTTCTTTGCGAGTTAAAAATATGAATTAGTCTTTGGCATTGCCAATCTTTATGCTCTCTCTCTGACCTTTTGTTTATTGAGGACATCCTCTGTTTTTTAATTCATTTCTTCTTATCTCTTGAGAGCTAGTTCAGCCAGTAACTCGAATGCCTTTTCAACGTTAGTATTTTTGCTGGCTGATGTTTCAATGTGTAGCATGTTTCCATTTTCATTAAATATGAGATAGAGATGTGAAGATTAATTCTTGGCAGAACTTTTTAGCAGCCTGCTGACTAACCTGCCTGTTATCATCTGAGATATCAAGTTTATTGCCGACTACCATGAATGGAAATGTATCTGAGTTAACTATCATGCCTTTTTGCATGAAGGACTGCTTCCAAGTTTGGACATTCTCAAATGAACTAGAATTGCTGATGTCATACACAATTAAACAACAGTCTGCTCCTCTGTAAAATGCTGTCCCCAAACTCTAGTACCTCTCTTGGCCTATAATATTTATAATTCAATGATTAATTAATCTTTAGCCTGCTGTGTCCCATATCTAGAGAGTAACAATTTTTCCATTGATGGAAACTTCCTTGTTGGAAAAATCTGCTCCAATTGTTGGCTTAAATGCATCTGTAAATCAAGAGTGCTCAAACATCTAAATCAAAGAAGTTTTGCCAACCCCTGAGTCCCCTATCGCAACCACTTTCACAAAACATTTCTTTTCTGGGAACGAAGAAGGAGGCTGAGATGTGGTGAAGTCACGTGTCACCGACGAAGAAGGATTTAAAAATAATTTATTGATTTGAGATTTCTGTAGTAATTTGATTCCATTATAAGAATGCGTCAGGATTTATTAATTATTAAATTTAATTATTTTAATATAAATTAAACAAACTAACATAAACACCTATAACCAATTCTACAGTCCTTATGAAGTAGAGATTCAATTTAGTATATGATGGAAGCTGTGGATTTTGCCAAGCATGTGTCAGATTTATTAAAAGAAATATGGACTCAGAAGCACCTATCAGATATGTCAAATATCAAAGCCTTGTAAGTAACAAAAGATTTTCAAAGTTGCCATCAATTCGTAATATGGAAAATTATTCTATTTTGAGATAAGGTTAGGGATTCAAAAACTGACTAAATATGCTATAGATTGATGAGAATAGCACAGAAGAGCCTGAGCTCAGAGAATACTTGCAAAAGTCGTCTCTAGATGTGCCTAAGGATTTGAAAACAGTTTTACTGATAGACTCTGAGCAGAATTAGATACACATGAGATCAAGTGCCATGTTGAAGGTGCTTCCATTGATGAATTCAAGATTCTGGAGAGCAGCTTACTACCCACTTTCTATCATACCAGTTTTCATTCGTGACAATTCAAATTTTATAATCAATTATTTCTTATTACTCTAAGCATATATTGAGTGTGTACAAATTAGTCTCAAAATTCAGACACCAAATTTCTAGAACCTTCAATTTATCCAACAACCAAGAATAAAGCGCAGATGAACAATGCGAATGTGATGACTCTTTATAACAAAAAAAGGCTTAATGATTCAAATTTATAAATTTTCCGCTCTGATATTTTCCAGATAAGAATTGATGTTTGTCTAAATTAAAATTAAAATATTTGATCTCATATTCCAGGAGGATAAATCTTCAGCAAAATCGTTTTAGTATCTCCAGAACCAAGGAGTAAAGGAGAAATGCATATTAAAGTTTCTATATGTTGATTAATATAGTTTCTAATTTTGAATTAGAAAATAGCCTCTCCTTATTTATTTGCTATGGCTTAGGTAAATCTTGGCTATAAAACTTTTGGATCTTAGATTAAAACTTTGAGTACATTTGAGGATGAAAATGGATTTTTGATTTTGAGTTGAAAGTAGTCTAATTAGCTTGCTAGTCTGATATCAATGTAATCGTCTACTTTTGGGGATTTGAATTTTGGCTGAATAACAATTGGATAGAGTATGAATTTTGTGTCTCTTTCAATTAGATTTAGATAGAGTTTGAATTTATTTGTTGGTGTCTTATTTTATTTTGCTTTATCATCATTCGAAAACCTTTTAGTGTATGAGTTAGGTTTGATAAGGCCAAGGCTGATTAAAGTGAGGTAGTAGTTGTTGTTTTCAGGGTCAATATTTAATGAAGCTTATGAGTTTAAAGAGAATTCTTCATTTAAATTCAAAAGCCTAAGGATTCCCTTTTATTTGTTAATATCTAAGTCTATAATGGATTCCTTGCCTATCTTAATTTTAGGTTTTAAAAACAATGCAGTAAGGAGATTCACTTTCAAAACCTTAATTAAATTGCTGTGATGATAGTCATTAGCACCTTAATTAATATTTTTATGATTATAATTAGGTAAACTATCCTAAATGAGTGGATTCTTGTAAATGAAAATAAACACTTGCAAATTTTCTCCAACTCTGCTTTACGGATTTACACTTAGTAGAAGATTATCTTAGTCGTCTATCTCTACGATTGCTGATTTAATACTTGATTTAATCAAAAAGATATCCTTTCTAGTTTTATTTTAAATCAAGTATTCTGGTTCAATAAACTGCTCTAATTAAACTAAAACAAATACTTTCAATGCTTTTCGCTTGTATTGCGTAAATTTAATTGGATAGATTATTGTCTTATATTGATTATTTTTTAGAATAGAATTATGTTAAATATCTATTATATAAATAAAAGAATTCATTAATAATCATTTATTTGTGAAACTTTGAAATAATTTTGATGGTTGTCTGTTTGTCAGCTTAAATATAGTGATCTGGGATATTTATTTCTTCAAAGTTTTGATATCTGGGAAGGATTTGTAGATTGGTCACTTAAAGAATGGAGTTGTTAGAATGAAAAACTTTAACTTCTATAGTCCTCTTTCCAAATCTGTCAATGCTATCTATATTACCATCTATTTCCTAGATTTTAAGATAATTTTCCTATGCTTATTTGCCTTCACTATCATTCCCCTTATTATCATTCTCATTTTCTTTATTAGCATTTAGTTTTCTAAGTTCATTGGATTTGCTTTAGCTGCTCTAAGAATATGCTTCTCTGAAGGTAATGATTTTAAATAGCAGTCTTATCTTCTAATTTGGTTTTAGTAGGATTCCTCTCTCACCAGATAAAAATACGTCATCATAGTGCTCTAAAATTTACTCCAAATCTTAATGATTAAAATATCCAAGTCTAGTCCAATACTAAAGTTCATCTAAGCTTTTTACCAAATTTATTTCTGGTTAAAGACCAAGTTGTTTAAGTATACTGTCAAACAATTGAATTTTAAATATTTCTTAAGTTGGTAAGGGATTAACAAGCTCGTACAAAAAAAGCGTAGGTTCTCCTTGTCTGACATCTAAAGAAAGATATTTTTGAGGAGGAAGTGAGAGCTTAGACTGAATCCGCTTTTATTTGCCTTATTCTTTTTCTTAAATAAAGCTTTGAAGGAATTAGTCATGTTGGATGTTGGATGGCTCGATGTACTTATTAGATACGCTTTATTTTCCAGTATTCTTTTTGAATCTTTATACTCTTAGTCTTTTCCTATCGTTATCATCTAAATTTTCTTAATCGAACTCATGGTCATCATAAAAAGAATCGAGTTCTTTTAGTTCAAATATTTGCTCATTTGCTTTTGAAAATATCTTTTTCTTACTTTCGCTATTGGGGTCTATTCTTCTGTTTACTTTATCTATATAGTCTTGAGAAACAAACACACCTTAATTTTCAACCATTAAAAACAAATCTCCTCTAGATTTGTTTTCAAAGTCACGAAGTGGAATCTTATATCTATTTAATATAAATAGTATATATCCCACTACTTGGTATTCTTTGCCTTGTCTCAAAGAAGTCAGCAAATTGCAATTTCCTTGGCCAATAAGGAACATAGATTTAAAATCAAATGCTTAAATCTAAAGATTTCCCTAGTACATGTATTTAAAGAAGTCGCTCATGTCTCTCTCTAGAATGCAATTATAATTTGCTTGTTGTTTATATACAATTAATTTATTATAGTAAACTTATATCTATCAATTTACACTACTCCTAATTAACTAAAAAAAGTTTATCAAACTCAAATTCCATAGTCTAGAATTCATTAGACTGTTTTTCTTAGCATTTTATTTCAAAGAGAGATTTTTGGAATTTGTTATAAGTGTTGGCCATATTCTTTTTGATAATCATTTTCCCCACAGCTGAAACAGTCTCAAATATAAAGAACTTAACTCTTATTAAAAGTTTTTGACCCGGACTTTGCATTCCTTCAAAGCCCAATAGAGTAAATTTGAACTTAGATAATCGTTAAGAGTCATTTAATTCAGGCATTAACTTTATCTCTGCTCTGTTTAGAAAGTTATGTTAAAAAGCTGATTATTCCCGAACCTAATAAAAGCAAGTGTTTCCTATCTAGTCATTTCACAACCTTAGTTATTAGTATCTATCTATTCCTCATCTAGTTCAAACAATTCACTTTTCATTAAGGGAGCGATAGCCATTTCCTGACTTGTAGCTTAAATTTATTCTTATTTCCAAAATTAATTAGGCTTAGTGTAAACTTTGTCCTAATTTAGGACCTCCTAGGCTTATTAAATCTTTTCAAGAACGGCCTTTTTATCATCAATTTTTTCAACCGATTCTTGGTACTCTTACTAGTTTGCTATGAACATGAACTTTGAGACATTATAGTACAAAATCTAATTAAAATAATTGATTGGTTAAAATATAGTTAGTAATTTAATAGTTGTATCTCATTCATAAATAAACAGATTAATTTTACACAAGAAATGATTATCACTCTTAAATAGACAGAACAAGCTTTACTAGTATAAAATGCAAAAGTTACTCAAATTCTGTTTATTATATTTTCTTCTTATTCACTTTAGCTTCCCTCTTCATAAAATTGTACTTAAATTGTTAATTAAAGTTAAATGAAGATTACAAGGATATGGGATTGCTATTCTATACCCACTGATATTCTCTTATTTAGTTGTATTGAACTATAAAAGAGATTTGTATCTCTGCCTTCCCCACTCTAAAATAAAATGTCAAAATTATTTTAAGCATTAGTATTTGGAACTTACCTAGTTGCAAAGCATTGTTTAGCTGCTGAATATAAGAGCTCATGTATATAGCTATGATTAGTGAATGCCATATCATTCTAAAAGATCTCTATATTCTTTACTTTATTCATTAAATATAGTATAATATTCATCTGTTTAATTATGAATGATTGACCTCTGATCAACCATTAACTTCCTAACTATATTAAATGAAGAGTTGCAAAATCGAGCCAATTGAAATCGTTCAAACACATCCTGACCTGCAATTATTTCGATAGCTTATCAAAATTAATATGAGTTTCTTCTTCATTCATATTAATCAGTATATCTCAAAAGTAAGATAGGATTCTTCTTCATCTTCATTTTCTTGTTGTCATTAATATTTGTTTCGCTGATAACTCTTAACTGAGCCGTCCCACTTTTAGTTTTAATAATATAAAGTCTTAAAATTTGATGTTATATAGAATGATGTAATAATAATTTAATTTATTTTCTTCAACAGCAATTCTTTGGTTTAATATTAATTAAATTTATAAATTAATTAAATTTTTGACAAAATTTTCAGCTATATTATCGTATTGTTATTTGAGAACTTGTACTTCTTGTTGTCCTTCATCAGCTATTTGCTTGACTTTGTCGAAATAAGTAAGTCCAGTTGTGACGTCTTGCTTGAACTTAAGTCTCTCAATTTCTTCAAACTGTCTTTATTGTTCTGCTCTAGATTGAGCAATATCGCCTGCTAACTGCCTTCATACCTCCTATTAATTAAGAAGTTCAGATCTAAACTCATCTGAAGCTAGAGGGTATCTTGATAGCAGGTCTGCTTCTTACTGTTAACGCTAGTTCATTGATAGTTTTAAGTTCTCCATATCCATCCTAGTAGTAATTAAATTATTTTATTTTTAATTGAGATTTTTGTGGATATTAAGGCTTGCAGTGTAGCTCTAACTGCTTATTCAGATTATGATTAGTGGAAATACAGAAGCTCTCCAAATAAACTTGGCTGTTGCTAATCATAATAAATATTATCAAGGTGGATTGAGTGAGTAAATAGTTCGTCCACAATATCTTCAAGATGCGCCTCTATACTAAGAGTAGGCAAATACACAAAGTTAGCGATATTAACCTTGTCTAAATAAACTTCTGAATCTTCCACTATTATTTTAGTTTGGTACTGAATCTAGAATATAGCGGCAACGTATTTATCAACTATAAACTCTGGAATTTGTATATTGGCTCCTGCCTCCAGCACTTGCATGTTATTAGCACTTAGATCTAAAGGCATTAAATAAACAATTTATATAATGCTCTTGCAAATTGAAAGCTTGACTTTTTCCTATGACCCTCCAAGTATTATGCGAGAAGATACTCACTTATCGTTCACATATCTCTCCATCAATCTTTACAGCTTTCTGAAGTGAGTATTTTTGAATTGCTCTTTCTTTAAGTCTCTCAAGTATTTCATTTTCAGATATTCCTTCGAGTACTAGCTATAAAACTAACTAAAATAATATTGTATATATGTAGCTTCAATCTGTAAATATAAAGTGTTTTTCTCTTTCCTAATCTAGTTTGAAAAGGAGTGGTTAGAATCTTAGGTGGTAGTTTATGGCCTATGAGCCCTGGAAATAAATCATCAGCGCAGAATAAAGCACTCTCACTCACTAAGACTCCAATATTTTTGAATTTTCTTTTTTCTGCTTAGTCTTCTATTATCCTCATCAAAAATTTAACTTAGTAGTTAACAGGAGTAAACATTCCAAAATGGGCTCTGTCTTGCTAAAGCTTGTCCAAATCGCCTAAATTGAAAACTTATTGTGGCGTAGCTCTCATTAAAATCCTTGGGGATCCTTCTATAAAAGATACCAAATTGAATTTGCCCAGGGATTCCTTTTGAAAGAGAGGCAACATCAAAAAACCAAAAGGGCGAAAGATCTGTTATTTTCTCTCTGTAATTTCAATCATGCAAGTATCCACAACTAAGAAAGAGTCTGGGCTAGGTCTACGAGTCAGCAAAAACATTTCAAATCTGAAAAATATCTAATCTTAATCAGACACATGCAACTGCCTTGAGTTTTTTGGATCTTAATAGAGTGGAATTCTTTAAGATTCACAGGATCTTCCATAAAAAGACATGTCTAATCCGCTGAAGATTCACACTTATATTTAACAATATTTTAAAGAGTGTGGCATAGCATTTCAGATAGAAGATACTTTTTTTATTTTTATGAGAATAAGTTTCCTCTGGTCTTGGGATGACTAAGTTTGAATCGAAATTCAAATTGATCACATAGAGAGAAGGTAAATTTGAAGTTATTCTTTATTTCTAAAGCACTTTTGAGTTTACGAAATGGTTTTTCTTGACGCTTCTATACCATTAATTGTAGGTGTTAATGATGTATACATTAAACATATTTTTTAATACAAATATTCTATAAACTTATATTTGCCTTGGAGGAGCTCTCTAAATAGTACTTTAAATGTCATCTAATCTTGACAAAGTATTTGAATTTGAGTTAGCAGATCTATTTGAATTCATTTTTATTTAAATTTATACTCTCAAAATTCTGCTTTAACTTTAATTCTTAAAAATGTTAATTTTGAAAAAAAAATTAATTTTTTGAAGAATTGCAATAAATAATTAATAATTATGTAGATAGAGGATAGTATCTGCATTAGTTACCTTTTGATTGGATTGAGAATCTATTTGGATTCACTTGACTGTCTGTACTGCCTGTTGGATGTTAGGATTAGCTAGGACTGTGCTCCAGTAGCTAGCTGTCTGGTATGAATTGCTGATCTCCATTGAATTGAACTGCCTCATGAGTTTGTTGTACATTACAGCTTTTTCCTTTCTGAGTTGAGGAACCACGTGGTGCCCAAGATAGATTGTGATAATCTCGTGAAGCTTTTGCAAATTTTCAATTTCTCTCTCAACATTGTCCAAGTTAGACTGCATGCCTGTTGCGTCCTTTTCATTTTTAAAGATAGTTCTGACTGTCTTCTTGCCTTGATTGACGTGCTCAATGTCGGCTAAAGCGTTTTTCTTTTTTTCTTCATACTTCTTTTGCTGCTTTTCCACTTACTCTCTCAAAGATACTGCGTCGACCAGGGCCTCTAAATCATAAGTCTCTCCCTTGCACCAGTGATACATGTCTAAGTACGGGTTGTTCATTTATTATATCAGAGTATCCACTTGATTGCGCAGATCCTAGCCTTTTGTCTCATTACCAAATACCATACGAGATTTAATAATCCTTGTTTTAATAAAATAATACTACTCATTTTTAAAAAAATTATACTAATAAAATAATTATTTAAACTTCGATCTCTTCTCAGTATTTGAAGGCTGATATTTAACTCAGTTCTTTTACAAAAAATTTTTACAATTATTTTTTTATTGCTTTCGAATTAATATAGTTTAAGGGACTGCTTATTATAATCAAGCTTTATATTTATTTTATAATAATTTCTAAATAATTTATTCAATGAAAAAGCTAGTTGTGCCTCTAGTTTGGAAACCATAGAGTATTCTAAGAATAAAACAGAGTAGCAACTTAATTTTACGTAATTCTGAATTTTATAGAGTCATACATATTTGGCCTGTTATTCCGCGGAATTAATGTTTAAAATTGAAGGATTTAATGTTCTCAAAAATTTTCTGAGAATGCAATAATTTCCAAATTTATTTCATCATTCCATAATCAATCTCTTAAGTAGATACTACAGGCTTTCTTAATAAAATGAAATTCATATTAATTTATTTAGTTAGTTGATCATTTTTGAATTTATTTTTATCAAACAACTAACCTAAATTAAGCATATAAAATAGAAACTACATATTTTTAATGATACTAAAATTTGTATGATTATTTCGATAGATATAAAGAATAGATTTAACAATAATTTGAGGATTAGATTTATCGTGCTCAACATATACGTTTAGGTTTAGATCCTCGTAGTTGGAAAGGATATTATACAATCCTTTTTAGTTAGCAATATTTGCAACCTTGACTGCTGAGAAATTCTTGATAACCTTTTTCATGGTCTTAAGTTGGGGAATAACTTTCTTAGCAAAGTATGAGAACTCTATGATAGTGTTGTTGAATTACTCTTTTTCCGTCAGGTCGTAATTTCTCTCTTTAACATCCAAAGAAGTAGAGAGGCGGTCGCATAAAGTGGCAGTCGGCAGTTTCTTAAGAGCGCTCAGATTCTTCTCGATATCTCCATTAGGTCTGGAAAATATCAAGAACTCCTCAGAATTCACAATATGCTCATTCTTAGCACATTTTCTCAAGAATCTTTCCAAATAAACTTAACAAACTAATCTATAAATTAAAAAAATTTTATCTGAGAGTTTAAAATCGTCTTTCATGAATGAACTTGATATCTTTGCCACCCTAGTAAAAATGATATAAGAACTGTAATTACAATAGCTTTCTTAGGAGGAATTTTGGGTATGTTGACTCCTGGCCAGCGGATACAAAGCATCTCATGCAAAATATGGAATTCTTTATATCTTCTTTGGCCCTCCCAAGGACCTTGACGATCGACTCCCTTCACGAAATAATTGACGTGTCCACTTTAAAGCTATGGATTAGAGACAGAAAAGTCCTGATTTTCATCATTGAAGAGAGTGGTCACGAAGGTTCTATCGATATTTACTGTAGGCAACAGTGCATCTTCACCAATAAGTCCATCTGCATTTGTCATACCAGCAGTTTCTTTCCCAAAATCATCATCTTGATTGTTTCCCATGGGATACGAATCTATCAAAAACTTATTAAGGTCTTATTCATCATAAGAAAGACTAAAGTAGTGAGGAATACTTTATTTAATGTGTTTTGGTTACCTTCATCATACATTCTGCTTTTGCTTTCCATTCTGGTTTTAGATAAAATCTTAGCAATTAATATTTACAAACAATAAATATCTTCTCTTCAAATCAATAATTACCATTCAAAACTCAATCATACACATTTAATGGTAATAATCAATAAATCTTTATTGTACTATATTTTTAAAAAAGTTATAATGGAACAATGGCAAATCAGCAAGTCTTTATATCAATCGGATCCTTATTCAAAAGGCTAAAATAAAACACAAAATTAAAAAGATTTATGAGGAATTCTAAATAAATACATACACTTAAATTTATTTATATAAAGAAAGATGAAAGTAAATGATTTAAGCAGAGTTAGGATTGCTTAAATGTCACAGCCAATTCTATGTAGTAGTAAAATATGCACCAAATAAATCAAATTCCTACAGCAAACTAATCTGTCTATGCTTAATTCTTCGGTCAAAATTAATTTATATTTTTAATTTAGATATAAAAGACACTCTCCCAGCATCATTTACAGTAACCCTCTTTATTGAGTAAAAGGAAATAAATTTATTAGGAAGACAATTCATAATATCAATAGCTAAAAGACTTAGTTCCTTAGAAAACAAATTATTATGGAGCTTAGCAATTAGAAGAACGACATAACTCAGAATATAATAACCTCCCATTAAATGTTACCAAAAGCTTTATTCTAAAAGTTAAAGTAACTTAAAAGAACCATTTACGAACTATGAAATAATCTATTGGCACTTAATCTCTAGATAAAGATAAGATTCTTGTATAAGACTCACCAAACAAAAGTTACAATAGTATTGAATATAATTTATATGTATAAATCGTAAAAACCACTAAATTCGTTTTTATAAAGAAGATATCAGTTAGGCATGACTTAGAGATCATTAATCATAAATTTTTTTTTGAAAATATGATATACGATTATATATGAGGATGATTACAAAAATTTCTCTTTTTATATTCTAAAAAGCTCAGGAGTGCTAAATTTTACTTACTCTATGTTGACTAAGGAGGTTCATGAGAAAAAAGAAAGATATGTTTTTATTCTATATTCTTCAAATTGTATAGTTTTTAAACTTTTCTTTGAAATGTTTTAACTAGTTTATTAGTCTTTAGATAATGACTAAAATTAAGGACAAATATAATATCTTTAATTAGAGCATTAATTTTCTAAATATTCCAACAAGTGATGATTAAGGATCTTTGAACCAAAATTCTTTATAGTTAAGTAGTATATCTAAATGCAACCATTCAAATTATATTTTAAAAGTTTAGTGGACTATTAATTAATCGATAATAAATTTATATATTAATTGAATAAAAAAGCTTAAATGATTTATTAGTCATAAAATAGTAAAGCAGTAGTACTCTTAATAGAAAAGCTGAATCATAATACCTACATTCACCTAATCCAAACATCTAATTTCACAATATGACTAGTTATTAAGATTCCTCATTTATTCAACATACAGTTGGAAATTCTTACTTTTATGTGGATTTATTTTTTAAATCCTAAGAAATAACACTACTATACCTAAAATTATATGGATTATTGAATTAATTTCTCTATTAAATTTGTGACAGGATAGCTACTCAAATTTAAATAAGCTTTTACCATTATACAATAATTTAATGCAAATAAGAAAAAATTATTGTAACATTAATATGTAAGAGCTCTCTTCACGGAGAAAATATAAAATAAGCAAAATGGAACAAGCAGATTGAGATGATTAGAGAGAGATTCCACAATTTCTTACTAAAAAATTACATCTTGAGATCCTAATTTATTTTATTTTTGATTTTTTACGAACACTGTATTATAGAAAAGGTAATTTCTTGATTTTAACTTTCTCTTTATTATTTTTTTCAAAACATTAATTTAGAAGTGATTATCTACTATAAAGCTATTAAAGTAATTCTCCTGGACTTAAAAAGTAAAACAAAAATAGTTAAAGTTGCTAAACAATCTCTCCAAAAGCCTCAAATATAAACCACCTTTTTAAATAGAAAACTTAATCTCAAAGTAATTTTGAGATCAATAAATATAATCAATTACCAATCAATAAACAAAAATAAATATATAATTTAAATTGAATATAGATAGTTACACACTCCAAATAAAACATAAAAATTGTATTTTTATAAGAAGAATATATTTTAAAAACTATTTAGCCAATAATTATTATGAAATAACTTTGTATTAATTTAGTTAAAAGTATGAGAGAATTAGATATAGTAAAATAATCCTTTTTAATTATAAAAGTTCAAGATGGGATTTACATTAAGATATTATTTATTGAATAAACAAAAATTAGAATGGGAATAATAAACTTCGTTTAGTTTAAATAAAGAAAAACAAAGATTAAAATACTTGGATTAAGCAAATAATAAAAATATTATTTAGAAGGCAGAGGAAGAAGAGCCAAAAATAGTTGATATGTCGTTCAAAAGTACTTTTTATCTTCCCAAAGAATAAGAGGAAGCTTCAAATTCTGATTTATTAAAATTACCAATAGGGGCAAAAGTCACTTTCCTTAATATCCCAGCTCAAAATTTATCTTATAATCTTTATTTTAATGAGATTTAAAATTAATCTAGCATTGACCAAATTAAAAACGCAAAATAATATCATTTGACTAAATAGAGTTTCAATTAGATGAATAGAAACATTCAAAGTCATTAGGATTTTAAATATATTGAAAAATAAGACTAAAATTATTCCAGAGCTCTACTACAACAAAATTTAAATGGAGATATGAGCATTTATAATTGGTAAGAGAGTAATAAAAATAGAGTAAATGATTTTTAAGAATCTCAGCAGGTGAGCAATACCATTTACTAAAGATTTAAAGATCACAGAAACTAAGATAGGTCTTATCATATTAACAATAAAGAATTATTAAGATAGAAAGCAAGATAAATGATTACAAGTTTGACTGATTCTGACCCTCCACAAGAACAAAACTCAATTTGGTCTTAAAAAAGTTTTGATCTTGCAAAAATAAAGCTTAATTAAAATCTAAAAGCATATTTTAAACAACAGTAACTTAAATCTAAAAATTTAGATGAAATAGTTAAGCAAAATCATAATCTGAAAACAAATTTATTTGAGAGTCAGAACTCAGATGCTTTAAGGTCACAATAAAAAACAAACTAAGCGAATATTTTTATTTTATAATTTTTTTGAATAAAAACTCTTTCGTCTATTCTAATATAGAGAGGAAAAATAGAAAAGGATAAAACATAAAAAGGAGTTTTTAAACAACTTAACTATCTAAAATTGGATCTATGTCAAATCTATTAGATTCAGATTCAGAGGATAAAGATATCCCATAACAAAATAGTTGTAATAACTTCGATTTATAAGTTTCAAAAATATACCCTTCACAGAAAATAATAAAATATGAAGATAATTAATTCGGCATTAGCAAAGATGCCTATAGCAATACAAATCTATAAGAGAGTGACCCAAGATTTTCTTCGTCATGCTATCTCCTACAGGACTAGAAATCATCAATAAAGAGAAATAACTAAAGCTATAAAAATAAATAAATTAATATTATTTATGATTATGCTGTTAAAGAAGTCGTAAATAACTCAAGTTTAAAGATGCTTTTGAAGCCTATTAAAATCTGCAATTAGACGACATTAAATATAGAAGTTCTCATCATGAAATACCAAAATAAAGAATAGACTGATTCCTTGACAGTCTTTTTTACTTACTGAAATTTAAATTATGATTATTTCAATTTATAGATAAAATTAGTGGCTATTAGGATGAGAGAGAGAGAGATAAATATATGAGTTTCAATGCATTCGTTTTTTTCCTATATAATACTTTTATACAATAGGTTGAAATTTATTTTGCTTGAGCAGTTTATTTGGTCTATTGTAGTTTATATCTGAATCTGTTTTGAGCACATCTACTATTTGAGTAATTGATAAAGATCAGATGCTTACCCAATATGAGCTGAATTAAAGTGTGTTTACTCCTGTTAACTTTATCGAAAAGGATTATCTTCGATTTAATTATTTAGTCTTTTTCAGAAATAAGCAACCTGATATAATTGAATTGTTTAATAAAGTACTCTAACTTCGAGTTAAAGAGAGTTCATTTCTATAAAGTACTTGTCATGCCCTCCCTTAATAATAAAATTCTATAAGATATTCAACACTAATACGGTCGAACTAAGTTTGGAATGTATTACAATTATTTTTTTACTCAATCAATTCTTGAATTTATAATATTATAAATAGAACTCAAAATAATGAAAATAAGCAACACAATTATTATGAGGTCTGTTCAACTTATCATAATATCTTTAAGAATATTCTTATAAACTTTACCCTTCTATATAAGTTCTAACAAATTTATATATTGAATTCCTGATGTTTTTAAAAAGTAAAAAAAACTTCTTAAAACTTTTTGGAGACAATTAAGTTTGAGATCAAATTTTAAAAGAGTTTATTAACTTGTTATTTATTCATAATGAATTATTTGAAAGATTAATTGCTATTGTTAAAATTTTGTGTGAAATATAAAAATAATTGAATTGTAAGTGAGATCATTATTGCTTTGCCTTGCTCATGACCTTGAGCTGACTCTTGTATTTAATATCTCCACAGAGAGTGTTGATTGTGTCTGAGAGGAATGCGAGTCTAGGAATGATTCTGTAGAACAAAGGAGCAAGTACTAGCTCATCTCTTTTAAGAGTAATAGTTTTGAGAATTTGATTTGCAGCTTTGTCAACAGTCATTCCTTTCTTAATGTTATCATCAAGCTTTCCAAAAGATTCTCCTGATCCTGTAGCAGCATTCTTAGAAATATTGGTTTAGACATAGTAGGGATAGACATTAGTTATTCTAATCCCGTATTGTTTCACTTCTGTGCGAAGGGATTTAGCAAATCCATCCATTGCAAACTTAGAAGCACAGTACATTGTTCTAACAGGCACTCCCATCAGTCCAGAAAGTGATAATATATTCACAATATACCCAGATCGTTGCTTAATTAAAGTTGGCAAGAAACCTTTAACTAAGGCTATGTGAGAAAGACAATTCACATTCATCATGTATTAGCAGGTCGAAAAATTAGTATCCTTAAACTCTTCTCAATACACATATATTTCATATTTTATAAAACATACACATATATTATTATTCTCTTTAAGAAAGACCTCCATTATTGATAATGATGTCTACTGATTGCGTAAGCTTATACTCCTCAGCTTGCTTGAGACATTACTCTGGGTTGCTTAAGTCCATTTGCAATATTTTAACTTTAGATGGATCCTTGCATTCTTACTTGACTCGTTCTAATTCTTTGAGGGTTCTTGCTGCAATCACTACTTCTTTGGCATTCAGTAAATCATAATATTTATATTCAGTTCGATAAATCGCTTTGCCAACTCTTCTCCAATTCCAGAACTTCCTCCAGTTATGAATATAGTCTTTCCACTGAAATCTGGTTTGCAGGTAACCCATTTAAAATACTTATATCCTTGATAGAGTACTATCAGAACCAAAATTATCCACAAAGTGCAACTCATTTTATTATTTATAATCTCCTAAGCAATTTTCAACAAACCATTTTATTGATTAAAAATTGTGCAAATAAAGAAAATGATAAAATGATACAATATGATCATTATTACTAAGTTCTAAAGGCATTTAAAACTTTTTACAACTTTTCTCTGTCATAAATAAGTTAGCCTGATTTGAACGCATCACCTTGAGTGGCTTACAAACCACTCACCCCTTGGTCTCTATTTTGATTTAATTCTTCGGATTGTCTGGACATGATAGCACCTTTGTAAATAGCGTCTTCTGTTTCACTAAGATTAGATCTTCCCTCGTATTCTTCATTCTAATCCAAATTCATTTATCTGCCTGATGATTTGCGTTCGGTCATTGAACCTGCATAGGGGCCTTAATTCCTACTTTGATTTCTTTCAATTTACTTAACTAACTCCCTCTCCAAATCATCATTCAATTAATTTATTATAATAAGATATTACTCTATTAAGAGCTATTTGATTGCTGCTATTTCTGATGCGAGATGCTCCACTTATGGCACTCAAGTTGTTTTTTATGTGACCCTTAAATTATAAAAGATAAAAATATTCTTCTCTTTTGCCAAAAGTATAGACTACTTATTAAGATCTGGCTTAAATGTTGGTATCATAGATTAAAGCTACTACTCTCTCTTAGCTCTACTTTTAAGGCCCTGCTCAATAAGTCTATCTTCAACAGCAGTCCCATTCAGCTTTCCAGGTCTTTGAATAGATCTGTCCTTATTTAAAGATGATCTGCTTTATTCTTCCTAACCCTATCTTCTTTCACTTTTTGGGCTAGAATTTTGTTATATTTACGATGAATCTGTGGCAAATTAGTGATGAAATATAATGGTATAATAAGAGTGTGAGGATATTTAACTTTAAGAAACTGGTGACTTTTGGTATCTATGATGATTCTTAGTCATGAGTTGAGGAGTGAAAGAATACCTCTCCGTGTCTACCTGTTACTTTTCTTGCTCTCTGCGCTTCTATTTTTCAAAAAGCTGTTTAATTTATCTTTCATAACGCTGTTCAAATAAACTGAGACTGAATTTGCCTTTGAGCTATTCATCTTTCTGCTTTTTACTTTCAAGAATGTCGTCTTCATCTTGAACTCCTTCCATCGCATTAAAAATAAATATAGTTGAGATATTCTTAAGCTTCTTTTCTATTTCGCTCTTCTCTTGAATCTATTTGATCTTCTATTCCTTTCTCCTTATTACTTCCTCAACTCTTTTGTAAATGGGGACACGGCTTTAGTTTTTAATATCTTTTTATTGGGAAATGAGTTGCGGTTGTCCAGGTGCCTAACTACTCTTCTCTTGTTCAAGTTTCTTTTTCTCTTGCTCTATTTTAGCCTGTGTCTTAGATTGATGAGCATAAAGTCTCTAGACTAGATTATCTGAACTTTAAGGATCAAGACGCCTAAGACCAGATGGAGAAGGATTTAGTTCCTACTTGTGGTCTTTAACTTACGAGTTCTAGTTCTATTTATTTAGATTGTGATTCCTAGTTGTATTAGGTCGTTAGTTATCTATTGGAGATTAAAAATAATTATTTTGCAATTTGCTTCTATCGTTGTTTTTGTGATTAGTTTTGCTTAATTGATTTTATAATTTTTCAATTGGTGTCCTTGAAGTTTAAGGTTTTAATCGATATCTATTTTCATGATTATTCTATCTTTGATGGATGTTTTATTATAGATTTGCAGAGGTAAGTTAAGTTGCCTGCTCAAATCTAGACACCTTCAAATTCCCATTCAAATTATAATCAACAATTAATTTACAATTTTGAATTCAGGCTGTAGTTTTCAAATAAAAATAATTTAAAACAAAAATAAGAATAATAATTATTCTGCGTCATGAGGTGTTTCGAATATAGCTAGACTTGAATCATTATGGTATTTAAAATGTAAAATTATATTATGGGTTTTGTAAGGAGGGAGAGAAAATTCGAATAGCTGATTTTGAGAGTGATTAGGGTTGCAATGAGAATCAACAATTGAATCAATATCGAAGCATAGAGACTTCATTATGCTGATGATGTTGGATTCTAAAAAGCTCATTGTATTGAACATAGGATTATTAGAAGGAACTAGGTATGCTTCATGATTATTGGCAGCTTCAGAGGTCTGTCCATTTTAATTGTAGGATTACCAATGTGTGGTACTTGTAGGTCTTGCATTTAATTATTGCTGGTTGATTAGATTAAACCCGTCAGATCTCATCAGAAGCTTTGCTTCACTAGTAGTTTAAGACTGAATTATTCCATCGCTCTCAAATTATACTCCGTCAGATTTTATAAATTAAGTTAGCTATTTCCTGTGACTATAGTTATTTCCTGCCAATTCAGATTTCATCATTGTTTTCCTAGATATTTCAGGTTAACAAAGGTTAACTCTCTTTATAAATAATAAAAATTAATTACATATTGTTTAATTTAGAGTATTATCGTAGGAAAATTTTAATGCTAGTGGTTGCCCACTGAGTTATAAATATCCCTACAAAAATATTAATAGCCGCCATACTTACATAGGATAGTAGTGCGATTTATCAACTAATACTGAATAAGTGCTGGTTTTTAAATTGATTATTATTTATATTCCCTAAATTTTACTTTTACTTTACTTTTACTTTACTTTACTTTTAGAGTATTATCAAGTTATTTGCAAATTTCTAAGGGAAAAAAGTGAGTTAGTGCTTATTATTAGAAGTATTATAAATTAAAAAATGAGGCCTAGAAGATTGCACTATGAGCAGAATGTGAGTGTATATATGATAGAAGACGCGAGATATTTTAAACGAAGGTGGATATGGGCGTTTTGGTGGGTGCCATTTGCATATTTGTTTCCATACGTTTCAGTGAAGGCTTATCGCTTGCTTGACAGACTTGAATATTGGAATCAAAGAGTAAGACTTAAAACTTACTAAGTAATTTGTAGATTGAAATACGAAGAAGAGACAAAATGGGATTTGATTGGATGCTGAAGTCACTTGCTCAAAAAGAAAATGACTTAGTTCAAGAATTATCAGATTTTTGAAACTATTGTTCACAAATTATTAAATAATCTAAGATTATATTTTTAACAAACTATTTTTTATACTGCGAATAAATACGATATTTATAGTCAAAACTTATATAGAGTGACTATACTCATCGTTATAAGTTTCAAGTAATGATTTATTTTTTTTAATTTAGCATTTTTTTTATATTTATCTCAAATAGTTACTCAAGAAAGAATAAAAAAGGAATTTAGGTCATTATTTTATTAACTTTAAAAACCTAGTACAAAGGAAATTAGAGATTTAAAAATTAAATATAACAGTTAAAATTATTTCTTTTTAATTATCAAGAGTTTATTTAATTCTTAGCTTTATTTAATAGATTCCTGCGCATTAAATTCTAGAAAATGATATTAATAAATGTTCTTAATTAATCATTAACATAAAATTAAAGCGCTCAATATCACCCTTTTGTTAGTTAGTCTGCATTCTCACATCTTTTTAATGATCTGAACGACATCTTCATCATTGAGTTGATGGTCTTTTCCTGCCTTCTAGGGGTTGTGCTTAACTGATGTTCCCCAAACCATTGCATATTTCATTTCTTTGACTAGCTGCTTGTGAAGACGATTACAAAATCCTTCAACAGTAGAGAACTTTCTGGGCACGATGACAGGAGCCTCATAATCTGGGATCTATCCCTTGGGCTTGGTGTAGATTCTGATCAAATCAAGGTACTCCCAAATCTTCTCCATGAGTTCATCGAAGTTCCACTCATCCTTAGCTGAGATAGGAACATAGTGAGGCACTCTATCAAGAAGCTCTAGTTCCTCAATTGATATTGAGTCAATTTTGTTGATCACATAAATGCAGGGAGTGTACACTCTGTTGCCTTCAATCACATCGATCAAGTCGTCGACTGTAGCATTGCACTTAAAGTAAACATCAGCATTTGAAATGCGATACTCGTGGCAAATTGACTTCACAGTGTCCTCAGATACCTTTGTCAACTCAATGTTTTGAGCCTTTATCACGTTAAGACCTCCCTTTTCCTTTCTCTTGATTACGATTAATTAATTAACTTATGTTAACGAAAATGAAAAATTTCTGGTGGTCTCTTGTTAAGTCTGATACCAAAGCCCTCAAGCTCGCGCTCAATGATTCTTTTGTGAGTAAGAGGCTTTTGTGCATCAAGCACAATGAGAATGAGTGAGCAAGTTCTAGCCACTCCGATAACCTATTTACCTCTACCCTTACCGTCCTTAGCTCCTTCAATGATACCTGGAAGATCGAGAAGCTGAATCTTGCTACCCTTGTACTTGTACACTCCTGGAATACAAGTAAGAGTTGTGAATTCGTAATCTGCTGCTTCAGAGAACTATCCAGTAAGCTTAGTCAATAGGGTGGACTTTCCTACTGAAGGGAAACCAATGAGTCCCACTCTAGCATCACCAGTCTTTGATACATCGAAACCTTCTCCACCACCTCCTGACTTTGATCCTCCATCAATAAGCTCACGCTTAAGCTTTGCCATCTTTGCTTTAAGTAAGCCCAAATGACCCTCTGTGGCTTTGTTCTTCTATGTACGAGCCATCTCGGCTTCGATCTCCGCAATTTTAGCTTACAGTGTCGCCATTATATATAATAATCAAACTTGCTTTTACGAAATAATTACAAACAAATCACAAATTATCATATTTAATTATTTTCTGATCTTTTAGAGCATCATGCAAAAATCTTCAAGTGCTAATTGTAGATTTAGATGATTTTAAAGATTAATAAATTAAGTCTATACAATTGTATAATATAACAATTTTTAATCGATATAATAAATAGTTAATTTATCTCTTAAAGGCTTATGATTGCTTATTTAAGATTAAAATTAAGATTGTTATATTTCTTGATAAATATATAAAATAAAAATAAATAAAAATAAAAATCCCTATTTTGTATTGAATAATTTCCTCATTTTATTCCTATTACTTATCATTTAATTACTCTAATTGTAAATAATTAGTATGAAATAAAATGATGAGGAGATAATTATTTAAAATAAATATAGGTAACATGGAATTCTTTATGTTTAAAATGATGTTTGACGATAAGACTATCGTTAACCCTGTTAACACTGAGGAGGTTTTTACTTGCAAGGATTTAGTAGATGGTAAGATAACTATTTCAAACTTAAAACTAATAAGTTGCTATCTTTAATAAAAAAACTATGTTTAGACTATAAAATTTGCAGGAAAGAAAGAAGAATGCAAACTAATAAAAAGGCACAAGCTAGACATTGCTTTGACTATAGAACTCTTGGTAAGCAAATCTCAAATTTACTTCACAAAATAAAATACATATTAAAATCTTCTCTTCAAATGTTTACATTGGATTATAGTACGTTCTCTTAACGAGAACTAAATAAGTGCTGGTTTTGAAAATGATTATTATTTACATTCCTAAAATTTTACTTTACTTTACTTTACTCTTCAAATGTTATACATCAAATATCATTCATAAATAAATGGGAAATTTTAAATTATTCTTTTTTTCTTATGGATGTTGATTATTGCTCTGAATATGAGTTTTCTTTTTTCAAAACTATGCATTTAATAAATCAAAACCTATAATATTTTTTGTAGCTTATTCTTGTTACTGGAACACAGAGGATGATTTTGTGGAGCTTCTAATTAAGAAATACGAAGAGAAGTAACGTCTAATTGAGTTCCTAGAGCAGGAAGGTAGTGTGCTAGCACCTTCTTACAAAAACAAGAATGAAATATTTAAAATCAGGAATGAGACAGGCCAAGAAATGCAATGATCAACTACAATTAATTTATGGAATTTGTAAACCTTATTTAAGCCACACATTATTTTACTAAAGACTTAAGTGAGTAAATAAAGAGTAAGAAGATAATTGATTGAATTTAAAAACTTAGAGAAAGTGTGAAGGTATTTTTTATTAGTAAAGTTTTTAAGTAATTCACATGTTCCTTAGAATTAAAAACTAATAGGGTGGTGAGTGTTAAGATTTACTCTCATTAATGATAGTGACTCAGAGGTTTCTTATAAAACCGAAACCTGAGATTATCAGATAAATGTCAATGAAAGTGCACTGACTACCAGGAATAAACTAGCGAATGCTTATTTGAAGGCGTTAGAGCTGGGATTTGATGGATCTTCGGGATTTGTTTAGAGTCCTCCGTTTCCAGGATCGTTTGAAGTATTTCCGCCAGAATTATTACCGTTTTGGTTTCCGACTGAGCCTGAATCTGGGTTCTTTACCTCCGGAGTTAAATCTAATTAAGAAGGACCGTAAGTGTTAGCACTCTGGAAAAATTCAGTAATGTTGTAGTTAAAATAATTTTAAATTAAAAGAATTATCACCGCTTATTGCTCCATAAATCCAATATGCGCTCACTATAGATTATTTTATAACCAAATCGTGAAATTAAATTATTATTGAACAATTTAACATTAAGATTTTAAGAATTAAACTCTAATTACCTTACCCCAAAGTTCATACAATACATTAATGATGTCTGTAAAATTTATGATATTAGAGAAAAGTTGATCATTTAAGGTTAAAAATGTTTAGTTTATTTGCCTTCTCTCTTAATACTTATGTTTTGTAATTTATTACCGGCTCAATTTCTCAACATCCTTATATTGTTTTATTTTAATTAAAAATGATAATTCTTAATTTTAAACTGAAATAATTTAGCTATTTACTGATGAGAAATTAAAACTTAGCTTCATATAATTATCTGCACTAAGAGATATCCTGTCAAATTAAAAAACTTTCCATTTTAAAATATACCATTCATCTTAATCATACTAACACAGCAAATGAAATATATTGAGGGCTGCATATAGCTCTGAACCAATTACTATCAGTGGCGAGATTGAATGCTCTCAAACTAATATCTATTTTTATTATATTTAAAAATTTAATTTAAAAACAAATTAATTTATATATTAAATAAAATGTCACAAATCTGAGGCAGTTAAATTTTTTTCCAATTTAAATAATAAATGCACCATTCGATTCAGTATCAAATTCTAAGAGCTTTAGATTTTTGCAACTTTTTTGTGTGGGAGTGCTCATGTCAAGAGTTATAAGCCACAATGAGATTTGAAATATTTAAGAGTGCGCGATTTGTCGCTGCTGGGGATATTGTTAGAAGATTAAAGAAGAAACTCAGATTAATTTTAAGCTATCGAAAAAGTTATAGATCTAGGGGATGTTTGAGCGATTTCAACTGCCACAAATTTGCAACTCTCCATCTATCATTTTAACCAATCACCAATTTTAATTAAATTATATTATAAATTAATGATTAAGCATTTCTTGTTGATTGATTATTTTAATCTGAAGATTTATATTTTTATTTATGTGTCTATATGTTATCGAGTTGATCGGTAGAAGAACTTTAGTTTATACTCTTGATAAAGGATAAACCATTAAATATAAATATACAATAATAAATAAGATAGGCATATTTTTATGAATAGATGTATGAAGTTAAAGCAAATCACTTTGATAAATTGTAAAATTATATCAGATGTCATATTAATTTAGAAACCTTTAAATTATAAATAAAAGACTTTTATTCCTTAAGCATTTATAAAAAAAAGATTTAGTTTACAATATTTTTTAAGTAAAAATCTTAGATACTATTTAATAAACAAAATGGCAAACAAAAAGATTTGGATATATTTTTGGGATGTAATTATATAATTTATAATTAAATTAATTTTGATTGAATATATAAGCAATTAGCTATGATTTATAATGAAAGGGTTTACATGAAAATCGGCTTTAGTCTAGTTTACAACTGTAGTGATTGTGTCATTTTCATTTTCTCCTGCTTACACAATGCTCTAAAATATTAATTGAAATAAGAAAGCTAGTGGTCATAGTTCTATTAGGGAATGGGTACTGAGTGAAAACCATTCTCACATCATTGTTAGGCGCACGAGATACCAGTCCATTAGAGTCAACCAAGTAATCATAGCAATCGAAACTTGTCATTAAAAACTATATTACAAAATATCAATAGTTTTGAATCACTCATTTTTACTAAATATTCAAATTTATAAAAGATATGAAATTTAATTCTAAGCAAAAAAAATTAATTAAGAAAGGAAATAGATAAATATTAGTTAAAGTAAACTCTTGTTCTGAATCTTCCTTATAGATTTAGTTTAAAATGAGTAATAATTTGAAGATATTTTTATGAGCCAAAGTTTCTAAAAAATATATAAATTTTGAAACTTTAAAGAATTTATAAGTTTTAATGATTTTTAATACTCCCAAAATTTAGTAAGCTTTACATAACTTACAATTTATAATTTTTTTCCTCTTTGAATTATTGACTTTGAGTTTAGAAATAAGTTGACTCTCTTTTGTAGTGAAGTCTTGCAGTTATGACATTTGCTTTTTGCTTCTTCAAGATAGAAGATTCAATAACTTAAAATAAAAATATCTTAAAAGAAGTAATAAATTAAGTTACTTTATTTAATATTTTAACAAATTTAGACTATAAAATAACAAAATATTCTTTAATATTTATTTTGAATTATCGCGATAAAGGAAAAAACATTTCCTTATAAATTTTATTTGAATTACTTTTTTCATATGACATATTTTTTTTCTTTAGAATAATGTAGATTACATTTTTTTTTATTTTGATAGAAGTATTTAATAATTCTAAATAAAGAAATTTAAGATGAATTTAAGCAAGGAAGTATTTTCAGTAAGTTGAATTCTGTATATTTTTTCTTTTTAAATAAAAAAATATAATTTAAAATTAATGAGAAACCTATATTCATGAGATAGAAAAAAAATATAAAAAGTTTTCTTAATTTAATAGATATTATAATTTATTTTTGTCCTAGTCAAATTAATATCCTGTGTGAAATTGCAGACAGTAATATCAGAATTGAAGTATGAAGAATTTCCAATGCTTATTCCCATAACTAATCCAGGCAAGCTTTGATTCAAGGGCTTGGTGGAATTGGGGTTTGATGAATTTTAAGTTGCATTTGATTCTGCAGTCTTAAATTAAATAATAAATGATACTCTAGTATTGGAACCAATTGGTAACATCAAATGCAATATAATATGATTTGATCAACATTTTAATCAAAGTTAAGGAGCTCAAGCTGCATATGCAATTCTGGGTTGGGAGTAGTAGTGTTGTCTACATTCTTTAAATGACAAGATAATAAAAATAAAAATGAATATAAGTTTTTATTGTAGCTTGCCTGATATAGAGGATCTCCTGATTTAAAAGTCACATCCCTTGCTAGAATATCTGTTTTAAACAATGAAGCCATAAGGACACCTGCACAGAGAGCAATTTGTTTTCCCTTGAAACTCTTGGTTGTTTGCATGTTTTAGTTGTTTAGTTGTTGTTTTCTTATTCTCAAAATGTGATAAACTATATTTATACTTACATTCAAGAGGGAATAACTTTGATTGGCTCTTGTTACACGAGTTACTTAACCCAGCCAATTTTGATAAGAATCGGTTTTGGTTTTGTTACAATAAGATATTTAATTTTGAGCAAATTTTAATTCATCCTAGATCATAATCTGAAGCAGATATTTTAAGGATTGAAGCATAGATTTATTTCTTCGCTAATAAACATCTATTTTAAGTATACTTGATTACATAATGATTTAATCAGCTGACAGCTTGTACATCTCCTATAGTTGACTTGAGTTATATTTTGAAGCTTTATATTCTCTCATACTGAAACCTTTCTTTTTATTGTTATTATGAGTTTGAGCGTTTTCTATTGGTACCTTTGAGTCTTAAATGAGAGAGAAATCAGATATTTTCAAATCATTGCTTTTTATTCTCAAACTCTAATCCAAATCATTTGCAAGGCTCTTTAGACTTTACTTCAAGGCTTTAAATTTAAATAATTGGGATTCAGTTCTCTCTCCCCTTAAACATAATTCTTTAGAATAATCTAAATGAAAAATTATAAAATGTTATATGTGAAGAATCTCTATTGAACTAAGACTTTTCAGATGAAAAGTTCCTTTTATTGTCAAGCATGTTCTTATGCATTTCCTACTTCATTAAACTTGGAGAGAGCTCCTCATATGGAAGTTCTTTAACATAGCCTAATGATTCCAGAAAATAAAATAAATATTGCAAATGATTTCAGAACCTGCTTTTCTTGTTTGAATTCAACATTTTTTCTTATTAGGCCCCTATTGTATCCAAAGTAGTTGTTGTCAGATAGTTTTTCAATAAAATAAATACAAATTATATATTCGAAGCTGCTATCTTCTTGCTCAGTTCTCAAATTTGGGTTGTTTACTGATTATCCACGTTAAAATCTCTAATTCATTTATTTTAAACTGTTATTTCCGATGCTATCAACATCTGTTATGACATGCTTTGTAGACATAAAATGCTCTCGATATAATGTGACTAGATTCATCTACTGCAAGTTAAGATAGCTAAGAACTCAGAGCTTTTATAGCCTTCTTTGTGAACAAGTTTTTAACAGATAAGTTGTCCTAATTATTAAAATTTGAAGTCATTTTGCGTGCTAGGATGTAGTCTTCCTTCAACTAGGTCTTTTGCTATTAGCTCTGGAAAGATTTCTAGTCACTTTTTTGCTATCTCGCTTAAGATTTTTTCAAATAGCTTTGATATCTCAAAGAATCAGGACTGTTAGACTATTAAAAATGCAGAAGTTATATTGTATAATTGTAATTATATGTGGCTTAGCTATGTGATGCATTGTCTGAATTTCCCTATGAAACATCAGCAGCCTCTTGTATCCTCAAATTTTAGGATTATTCTTGCTACTATCGAGCTACTATAAGCCTTACTCTTTCTTTCTAATGTTTTTTGAAGCTGCTTGTTCTGAGTTTACCCTTTTTCACAAAATCTTATCCTCTTTTATAAGCACTGTGCTCCTCACTAAAAGCAGAGCAGTCCTTAAAATTATTAAAGCTTTCTTTTATCTACAAAATGGTATCGCTTTCAAATACTAAAATTTGAAGAAAAAATTTCTAATGAGGATAAGTCTTTGATTAATATTATTACAACATGAGAATAAGATATGAATACATTTTTATAATTTTCATTGATCAAAGAGCACTTCTTTAATTTGAGCATTGACGATTGCCTTTACTCACCTATACTTATTTCCCTTGACATTTTTCTGCTTAAATAAGCTTGACTCTCAGATTGACAAGATAACTTGTGAGCACTGTCATTCTTAGGTTTGAACAAGCAATGAGAATCAGCATCTGAAATATTGATTTCGTATCCATTTAGATGAGCGAAAGTGCCTGATTGTATTCTCTAGGGTTTTAAATTAGTTTTATCTTTAAATTTAAGTTAAGAGGAATCTTGGCTCTGGATAAATAACATACAAATATGCTTAGATGTTAGAAAAGAATGACGTTTTATCACAATGATCCTAGAATAGTTAAATTTTATTTGGGATCCTTAAAGTATTGTTTTAATTATAATCTATATTATAATGAAATTCGAAGATTTAAACTAAAAGATAAAATTAGTAGCTAGTTTTACGGGATTTTTATATATTTTTTAGGTAAATAAATTTGATTTACTTAATGTTTTAATAAACAATTCTATAATATAGTTTAAGTCTTTAAATAAATAAAATATTTTTTAATTAATTTAGATCATATATCTTTACAATAAGTTTTAAGCTAAGGAATAATTACTTGATTCAGATTAAATTAAAACACCCTAAATCCATTGAATTATTTCTAATAAATAAGCATTATAAATTTTAATTAGATATAAATAGATTAAGATAAACTTATTTAAACTAAAAAAAACTTTATGTTTAAATTTTGGTAAAAGGATTTTTTTTCTAAAAATTATTGTGTATATTATAGATGAGGGTTAAATTAAAATAGATGATTAGTTAAAATAAAAATTGGAGAACTGCAACTTCATGGCAGTTAAAAACACAGATTTATCCCATGATCTGCAGCTTGTTAGATAGCTTATCAAAAAGTAATATAAGTTTCTTCTTTAACCATCTCAACAGCACCCTCGGCAGCAAGATATTTTGCGCGCTCTCTTAAATATTTCAAATCTCACTCTGTGAAACTTTGCATTGCTTATAACTTGACTGAGAGCTCCCACACAAAAGTTGTATGGATATAAAGTTCTTAGAATTTAATGCAGAATCGAATGGTGTCGTAATTTTTAATTTTGTAGATACTCAACAACCACAATTTTATTTAGAGTTAATTATGTTTTCCATTTAATTCTCAGCTATATCAACTTTTTAGGCTATGATTTGATTGATTAGGCACTCTTTATTTGATCTAAGTTAGATATGCTATTTCTCTTCGTCTGACTCTTCCTCTCCATCACTGCTCTCGTCAATATGACTAAGGTTTGACTTCTAGTCGGTATACGAGCATATATTTACAGTTTTAACCAATTGATTAATAATTATTTAATATTAGGATGTAGATGAAAAGAGGCATCATCATAATGAATCCTCTCTAAATTTTAATATTATTTTTATGCCTAATAAATTTGAAGGATTTTGCATGCTCTGTATTTCGTCATTAAGATTCTGGAAAGCAAAGCCTTCTCTCAATCTCGGAGAGTCTTCATCGAAGTCAATAGAAGATATAGCTGCGGACTAGTTTTATGGAAGAACTAAAAGCCCCTCATTAAAATATTTTATAATTGCTTTCCTTATTTTGCACTTAAATAGGCTGAGCTTAGAAACAGAAATCCTCAAAATCCCCTGGGATATAAGCTCTTTTTCTCTTTCGAGCTGAGGATGTGGGCACTTGCGGAGATAGACATTAATTTTAATTCTTTTTGTAGGAGAGAGCTAAGGCTGTAATTATTATAGCTGAGAATTTAATTGGAAATCATATTATTTTATATATTAAATTAAAATGGATTTAATCATCTGTAGTTAAAGTGTCTCATATTTGAATAATTATTAGACCATTCGATTCAGCATAAAATTCTAAGAACTTTTCATCCTTGCAGCGTTTGTGTGGGAGCACTCAGTACAAAGATATAAGCGACAAAAATGTCTACAAAGCAGATATTTGGAGTATCGGAATTTGCGTACATCATATCTCGCTGCTGTGAGATGCTGAGACGATGATTAAAGAAGAAACTAATATTAATTTTTTATAAGCTATCGAACAAGCTACAGTTCATGGGTTAATCTCTGATTTCAAATGACACGAAGATGCAGCTCTCAATTATTATTTTAATCAATCTCCGAGCTTAATTAAATTTTCACTATATAAGCTCATTTCGATATCAACCTGGCTAGTTTTTTAGCTGTTTGAGGAAAGAGGGGTAAAAATAATATAAATTAAAAGAAATGGTTTGTATATCTTCTTCATATCTTAGCTAATTTTACTCTTTTTTAAAATATTCTTGCATTTATTCTCTGAGAGTAGTTCCATGTCTCCTCAAATAGTTAAATGCTTACTCCTATGTGTCTATTGCTATATTCAACAAAATAATTATATAAAATTGTAATTATTTGGAAATTTATAATATCCTATCTTCTGATTTTGACGAAATTGGGAATTCATTTAATCGCTCTAGATACTTCTTCATTCTATACTTTAAAAATAACTTGCCTTAAATCCACTAAATTGCAAATTGGAATTCTCTTAGCCTTTCTGTTTTTAAAAATATTTATGGCGATTTGTCAGAAAAGTAAGGAAGTTAGGCTAGTAAATCAACACTGATACAATTGTTGTTGTGTTTAGTAGTGTCCTTGATTTCGTAGTGAAAATCCTTACACTATAGAGAGTGCGAAATGAGTTCTGTGTTTTAAGTATTTTCTTTCTCTTATATTAAAGAAGTCTACTTGAAATGGGTATTTATTGTGTGTTGAGTTAGTTGATGATGAGCTCTTGATTGGATTTCTTAGAATTAATTAATTTAAGAAGAATAAATCTTAGATGGATGTAGAATTGAGTTGAATATCTTGAAAGTCCTTGGATTATTCTCTTGATTTTTGTTCTTCAACAATTGAGTAAATCATGCCTTTGCGGATACCGCTTACTAAAGAATTATCAAGAAGAACTCGCTTTTGTATTTTTGCATCTACTTCCTCTTTAAATAGGCAAGTAGATTGGTTATTAGTTTCTTATAGTCAACTATCATTCTCTATTTGAATCTCAGACTAGAGAGTTAATTTTTATATTTGCTTCAAAATAACAGACTTCTGGTATGGGGTCGCAATAGGTTGCAGATCAAACAGATTCCGCACACACTTTTATTAATCTTACATTGACAGAAATTAATTTTAATTCCAAAATAAAATGAAATTATCTCAAATAAATAAATGAAAATTTGGAGGCGGTAAAAAATAAACGGAAACATACGAGCAAGAGAAAGCTTTTTATAATATTTAATGAGTAGAGTTTTAGAATGGTTTAGTGAAACCAAAGTGAAATTGCAGCAACTTATACATCCTCATTCTCACTTCAAATTATAAATAAAATAATTTGTGGGATTAAATTTTACTGGGACATGTTTATCATTGGCCTCTCACTTATAAATGCGATTTATGTGCCAGTGGAAATCGCGTTTTCTCTATAAACTCCTTCAATGGAAGGTTTAAATTACTTCATGGATTTAATTATAGAAAATGAGTTTATATATTTATGGATGTAGTTTTCGTAATGGACATCATTGTGAACTTTAGGACCATTTAATTTGATGAAAGAACTAACGATCCTATAACGGATCCCAAGCAAATAGCTCTCAACTATACCTTAAAGGGAAGATTTTTCGTAGATGTTATCTCAACTATCCCACTCGAGTTCATAGGAGACATTGAAAATGTTTAATTAATTCTTATCACTAATTTAATATGGAAAATGTGACAATCTCTAAGGGCACTCTAAAATTGATCGGACTAGTTAAGTTAACTAGACTTCTAAGACTGGGAAGAATTATTACTTACATCAGAGTCAATAGAAACTTAAAGGACGGTATAAGACTTATGATGCTTGCAGTTTATCTTTTCCTGATTATACATTTATATTTTATTGGTTCGACTGCGCTGCTTACTATGTTCATTAAATATATTTTAAAGTAATTAAGTTTTCAGTGTGAATAGCAACTGGTTTCCTCCCAATGATATTATTCCCCAAAAAACCTAAATTTATGAAGAAATCAGTGAAGCATACTGGACACTTTTTTACTATGGCGCGCTGTTCCTTCTAAGCTCAGATGACTTCCCCGATAGCAATCTTGAAACAATAGTGAGCACAGTTTTTGTATTTATTGGCTCAGTATCATTAGGTATACTTATTGGTTAACTAGCCTCAATTATCAATCAGATTACTAAAAAAGCAAGGATAGAGAATGAGAAGGTTGAATTTATCTCTGCTACGATGTTCTCACTTAAAGTGCCAGAGTCTTTATAGCAGAGAGTGTTGGAATATCACGAGCTTGCTAAGCAGTCTGCTTATATTAAGGTGTAGATTTCAAGGAGTATAAATATTGGAGGTGGACAGAGGTTGCATATGCTAGCTCCAAGTTTGGTTTAGAAAATTTCTGATCACTAACTTAGGGACATACTGGAAAGTTTGCCTTTGCTTAATCGATAGGACTCTTAATTGATGAGTATGTTTTCTAAGTTTACAACTATCCAGATATTCTTACTATATATTAGTATTAATTAGTTGTAATTACCAGGTGATGTAATTTTGAAGTAGGGAGACGAGGCTTCTGCATTTTACTTTATTATTGAGGGCTATGCAAATGTGGTAAGAGAAATGAAGGATATGAAGGTAGATCACTACTAAGCCATGGCTCTCGAAAATTTGGAAAGCAAGAAGCCAGCAGGATTATTTCAAAGACTTCTAAACAGGACATTATATTAATTTATTAAGGCTGAGACCAACCACTGAAACAGAACCAGAGACTGAAACTAGCTCTCCAAAGATAGAAGATAGAATAAATCACATTCAAAGAATAGCAACTATGATGAGTGGCAAAGGCAAAGGAGCTGGTAGGAGACACAACGTGTTTGTTCCCAAGGAAGAAACCAATGACAAATATTTTACATATTTTTATAACTTTTTGCTCTAGCTAATCCTATTTTTGCTGCAATAATTTTAGATCCTGAGAGAAATAGACTCTGGTAAATTCTTTGGAGAGATTTCTCTACTTACTAATTTAAAAGTGACAGCCACTGTATGTGCTATGCATCACCTCACTTGCGGTGAAATAAAAGGAAGAAAGTTCTTGCAGATTATTAAGCATTCAAGTGATCTCAAGAAAAGATTGGTGGAAAAAATAGCAATGTATAAGGACCCCATTTTCAGAGAATACGAACAGATACTTAGGAATTATTTATAAAATTATAAATAAATATTTATGAATGCTTTTGTGTTTAAGCATCTCAAATCTGAAACTCTACAAAAAATAAGCTACTTGTTTTATCAAGAAAGGAGAATGAGAGGGCAGGTTTTAGTTAGAAAGAGAGAGCGAACTGATAGCATTTATTTCATCAAGAGTGGGGAAATAGAAGTCAGATTTCCTTTTTCAGTTTATGATGCTCAACATACAAATACTGAATACAGAGTACCTATGTCAGAAGATCCAAATGCTCCACAGTCAGATCTTGAAAATGAAAATATCTTCTTTGCAAAAATAAATGAGGGAGGGTACTTTAACTTATCAAGCGCTCTGCTAAAGAAATTATATATAATTT
>JAJKFJ010022500.1:0-53406 GCA_027382625.1 Tetmemena sp. SeJ-2015
ACGGTTCTGTGGTCCAAGTTGATAAACGTATAATTATATTTAATTTAAATTGTATAATTTAATGTTTTATTTAATTAACATTTAGTGCTGAGTTTAACTCTTCTCTACTAGAAATTTAAAATTCTAACTTCTATAATAACTCTGGAATTAATGGTGGTATTTTTTATGCTGCGAACTCTTCAATTTCTATCTAAAATTCCTATAGCTAAAATTTGATGCCTTATCTAATGTTTAATTGGTGTAAAAAATAAGAATATTATTTTTCAATTTTAATCCCAGATATTTACTTGGAATTAGCAAATGCTTCTTAAGGTGGGATTTTATATCATAGGGACAGAGGAAACATTTATATTGAGAACTCAACTGTTTAAAATTGTACTGCTCAAATAGGTGGGTTCCTTTATTCTCAAATGAGTGGTGAAAGTAAAGCAGTATATGACTCTATGACTTTCTAATAATAAGTTCAGTTGCAAGGTTAAAATATTTCACTGGTAAACAGCTTTAATTTGAGTTAAATAATTGCATCACAAAATGCTGCTGGCATATTCTTAGATAATCCGCTCACCAGTCTTGTGATTTCAAAATCTTAGATTGCTAACTTTTCCATTCAAAACTCTAGTCTATTACCCACAAGCTAAGAAAGAGCTGAGTTTCTCTTCTGTTCAAATTGCTTAAACCAAATATATTTTTTTAAATAAACTTCTTGTAGAAATAAAGATAATTCTGAGAGACTAAAATAATATCTTATAATTATATTTATGCATATTGAAATAAAGAAAATTTTTTATTGCAGAGAAGTTCAAGTGATGAGCACTAAGTTCATTTAGAACTCGTAGTCTTAAAGATCTAATAGATTCAGTTGGCTAAACTTATAAGGGTATCAAAATAATAAATCCAATTTTACTATCACAAATTCACAATTTCAATCACTCAGGCCAGATATATACTTGCAGACAGCTTGCAGACTTGAGAATCTAAAAGATTAAATTTTTAGGATATGGCTTATTGATTAATAACTTATTATAAATTATATATTTCATCTATTATCAAGCATTATGAGAAGGATAACTTTATTTTAAGTCTGTTTTTTTTTTTATATAAAAGATTAAAATTATGGGATGTGGAATAATGAGCCTTAAATGCTGCAATTAAATTGTAAGAATCCATCTAAGAACCTATATTCAATTATATTCAGGAATATTTTATTGTTTGGTATAAACTATTGATTAAATTTTATTTAAAATCTATATCTTTAATTTATATTAGCTTTAAATATATAAGAGCAGTTCTATGGATCTTCAGTTTTTAGTCTCAAATTAACAAATGTTAAATCATTTAACAATACTTTTAACTCAATCACTCTTTCAAATTAGTTTTACTAAAAATATACATTTTTAAATAAAAATTTATAAAGTTACTAAATCACTAAATTTAATTATAGTTAGGAATTTAATAGTTGATCGTCGATGGTTAAAACCCCAAATAAAAGAAAAAGATTACAAATACTGAGAGCGAATGATTATTCTACCGTTTGAAACCCATTAGATTTTAAAGGTTAATGGCTTGGTTAATTCTGTTGATTTAATAAATATATCGAATAGACCAGAAAATGATTAATTATTAATGATCTTCTCCCATTAGTTTATTGGTGGAATGGTTTAAATTCGGGCGTATCAATAATCTAAAAATCACACTCTATTTTCCACCATTCCACCATTCCACCAATATGAAGCGAACTCAAACATGCCTACTAGTTTAACATACGAATGTAAATCTTAAACTATTAATATATTTAGGGTTGCAAATAACATAGACGACTCAGGAGGGCTCTAATAGGACATATATGCAAGCCACGTTGAATGCGAGATCATAAATAGCCACTCACAGATTGCTGCTTCCTTCCTCCTATGAGGCTTCTTGATAGTACGCAGCAGTGAAATCCTCTGTCTAATCGCTCACCCTGTGTATCAGGAGCTCGTCCTTGATCAGCCTGTCCTCGAAGTAGTTCGCGAGCTGCATGCACGTGAGTGGGAAGCCCTGGCTGCCCTTCCTTCCCTCTCGTCTCATCTTCACAAATACTGCTCTGTTCTTGAAGGACTCCAGGTGCTCGCCCTTGAGTGACTCCAGTGGGTCGTCGTTCGAGGACACAATGACTTTGCAGCCCTGGTATCTGACTTCAGCTGCGTTGTGCTTGATGTTCACTGGATAGCCTTCGCCCTCCATAAGTAGTTTCATTTTCGCTATGCTTTGCCTACCCAAGAAGTGTGGCATGTTGATCTCGTTCATTGTTACTATTGATGGTGAGACTCCCTCAACCTTCTGGTTTACGATGAATTGTGATGATGCGTCCAGGAGCTTCTCGCACACAAATATCTCCTGGATGAAGCCTATAAGAGTTGATTTGCCAACATTAGAGTGGCCATGCATCCAAAGCACGCATTTCTTCTAGTCGACGAGACCAAAAATCACCTTGTAAAGTCCGTCCAATGCCTCCAATAAATTGTCCTCCTTCAATTGTTCGTCCGTCACTCTCTTGCCGGCATCCTTGGCCCTCTTAGCATGTTGATATCGGCTCTCAATGTACAACTGCAGCTGATCTAGTAGACTGCGCCTTTCAAGCTAAAGAATGCCTACCTTTTTAAGCTCTGATACGTGAATTTCAAGTACCTTTTTCTCTCGGGCCAACCTTGAAATCTTTACGTCGTCGTCCAAGCTCTACTAGTACAGATCGCTGAAAGATCTGGCTTCTCCCGATTTAAGCTTGGCCAGAGAATCCATTACGGCCTTGCTTTCCTATTTTTCTTCGGCCGAGCTTGTGCTGAGTCTCGTAGGGCCACTCTATTCCCTCTTGGTTATTAAGACATTGAGAATGCGGTCCTCTCGTCCTCTGAGCATACGAGAGCCCCCCGCAGCTTGCACTACATTCCTGATTTCTCTCTCAGATAAGTTCTTAGCCGGGATCTGCAAGTTGTGTATAGCCTGGCAGCCGAGATATCGCTCACTATTGAAATAGCTCTTGGAGAGGCCGTTGACCTTGGGCTTGACAAAGAGGGCCATGTATTATGTCTCGTCTCCTTTGACTTCGAAGAAATTGACGCTGTCTACTTCCTTGACCTCTTTCATCAAGTCTCTCTCAATCTCGAACAGTGATTCCTGCTTGACCTCTTCAGTAAATCTGAAGAAGAACTGGTTTCTCTTGTTTTAATCTTTCACAAACATAGCTTTCTTGCTGGACTCCATTTTGGTTTTTATAGATGAGAGCACTTCACCCTCTCTTAACTTAAGTGAGCTTTGACTGTTTAAAAATCGTAGTAACCCGAACCGACCTCGTTCATTTATCCTTCCGAAATAATATATTTCAATTTGTACAGATAATTAAGATATCTATTTTCAGCCTTAGGACATTACAGTTTTGGTGGATTGGTGGATTGGTGGATTGGTGGAAATTGAAGTGTGCTATTTAAAAATGGGTACGCCCGAATTTAAACCATTCCACCATTAAACCAATTAGCATTAGTCATTTAATTAATTAAGCGGGGTTAGATCAGAAAGGTTATACTAATAATAATCTGATAGGCTAAAGTTTGACATCCTCACTATTTATCAGTGCGAGCGGAAACACATTTGTATATACCTAAAATTACTCCAGACTTTATTTATTTGGGGTTTTAACCATCGACGATCAACTATTAAATTCCTAACTATATTTCTCTTTCTAATAACCAAGGAGTCTTCTAAATTTAAAATGGATCTTTTGATGAATCTAATTCAGTTTATCATTTATAAATCTTAGAACAGCTTAATATATTTAAATATATTATCAAGGAATAGTGTCATTGGAGAGTGTCGTACTTGAGTGCTTGGGATGCTCTTAAGTCTCAATAAACCAAATATAGGTAGAGGATAGTTATTCTTGTCTAGCTGACGGTGCGTTATTTTAGCTGTTAGATGCTCAAGGAGATGTGATCATTTCCAATTCGCAGTATAATTACTCTTCGCAAATTAAATTTCAAAGTATTTCCTGATTTCAACAAATTTCACAGCCTCTCTTTAATCTCACTCTCAGCAATAACCTTAAATAATTTAAATGAACATTTTAATTTTATTGATAATGGGTTTATCACTTTTTATAATCAAAATCAACTATTTGACTCAAGTTTGGTTGCTTTTGCAGATGATTCATAAGTCAAAAATCTTTTTATCTAAAATATCACTGTAACTAAGTCGCACTAACTCTCAAATTTGGTAGCAGCATAGGTTAGCGAGTCAAGTCAAATTGAGGGAGTGAGGTTTAATTTTTTGAATTCTATGAGTTCTTCAAGAGCTTATGATTTTGAGACTGGAATATTTAATGTCAGCCATTTTAGAGATATCAAGGTTAAAGATGTCCAATTGGATTCAAACCATAAAAAAAAAATCAAAAAGTTAAACAACTATATTTTATGCACTTTACTATTAAATATTATAGGTTTGTTATTGCAAGAATAGCAAAAGCGATGATTTATAAAGATAGTATAATTCTTTGTTCTATTTTTCGCGAGACTCATCTGATACAAGAGATGGAGACTGCTCACAAGAAGATATCGATTTAACGGACTGCAATAGCTTATAAAAATATAATTACTATTATTTATTAGCTACAATGTATAGATTGAAGGTGTATAAATCAGAAATTGCTATAATTACGAAAATGGAGTTGCATTAAAATGCCAAGGCTGCTAAAAAGTTATGATAAGAAACTCTGAATTCTAGAACATCACGCGCTCCAAAGATTTAAGCTCTGACATTCAATCTGGACTGCTTTAAATAGACGAGTTTGCGAAAGTGAATGTGATTGACGGCTGCTACTTCAATAATTTAGAGACTGAGGGAAATATGCTAATAGAGATCGCTCAGCTTAATGGAAGTTTTTTGCTTTCTAATAGTAATTTCACAAATATCCATTCCTTCCAAAAGTCTGGAGGCATAATTTCTTCTCGCTATGACAGAACAATATTTGAAGAGATAGACACTATGGAGCTCACTCAGTATTTAGTATAGAATATGACAGTCTCTATACAAGGTAACTACAGTTTGATTAAATAAAGAAAAGGAATTTTTAAATCTAGAAGAATAAAATTAAGAATTGTGTAAATTTAATTTATGTTATATTGAGGAAGCCAATACAAATTTTTGATAATTTCATTTCATAGAAGAGCTGAGATTGGATTTATTTTATGAAAATTTTTTGTTTTAATTTGATTTAGATAATATTTTGAGAACATAAGCTCAGTTGCAGATGGGTCAGTTCTGTTATTCAAACCTCATTCTGTACAAACTTTGAATTTTATGGACAGCTAATTTTACAATGTTACCTCTTAAGGAGCTGGAGCAATCTTAAAAATGCAAGGGAAGGCTTACTATTAGAATTACATATCAAATCTCACCATCATAGGGTGTTCTTCAATGAATGGGGCACTCATTGATATTGGAAATACACAAGAAGCATTTTAGATATCTCGATTAAATTATTAAATATTATTAAAAGATAAGAATAATTTTATATTTTTGTTTAACATAGAAAAGGATTTTTTCATAAGAATTACATGTCGCTTAAAATATCCGCACCGTAAAGATCAGATAAATAAAAATATACAACAAATATCCTCCTGTATATTTTGACAAATTTGGCCTACATTCAAAATTCAATAATTCTGATTAAATATTTTATATAAAATGTATTGTTTCTAATTATTTTTAAATAAATTGTTTTTATTGGAGAGAATTGTTATTATTTGATAGATTAAATGTGGAATGTTTTGCACCAACATCAGATTTAATTTCAAACCCCTAGTAAAATAAAGAAAAGTTTTAATTTGAACCTCAGTCTGTTATCAGAATAGGAATGTATAGAGAATTGACAGCTGAACTTAGCTTCAACTCAGATGAATACGCAAACATAAATATTCTTGACTCTAATTTCACAAACTTTTTAAATTCAATAGTTTAAAATAAGCTCGGATTAATTAAATTATATAGCAAATTAAATACAGGGATATAGTTTTAAGAATACATTCAAATATCTATAATGCATAATATAAAAAATTAGTAAACATGAACTGAGAGAAGTGAGAATGTCCATAAATGTGAACAAGGTCCCACTTTTACTTCATTTTCTTTTATCTTTATACCATAATTATAATTATAGAATGCTTTAAAAATAATTTATCTTAAGATTATTTATAAATAAGCTAGGAAAATTTACAAGCCTTATTATGGCATTAAACTTTTAAATTAAAATAAAAAATTATATTCTTAGATTTTTTATGATTTTAAGTGAATCAAAAGAGTTATTGTAGAATAAATTTTTTTTAAAGCAAGAAGTATGATGAGCACTTGAGATTATAGAAATTTCCCAAAATAAATTTTATTAAATAAATTTTTAGTTTGATAAAAATTAGCATCCATTAAGTAATCTTAGGTATGTATAATCGCAATCCTCTTATAATATTTATAAAAAGCAATTTAAATTAAGCCATATAAAATTAATTTGAGAGGATGTCTTATGAAATAATTTAATTTTTAAATAATTTTTATCATTCAAATTTAAAATGTGTTTTAAAACTGCATTACTTTTGAAAAGGGAGGTGCAATTCAAATCATAAATACCTGGAACATGGTCAATATCATCAATTGTAACTTTGTCAATAATTCTGCTTTTATAGTAGTTAGTATTTTATTATAAATTTTACTATCTGCTTATTTAGGAGGAGCTATTTTTGCAAATATGGCTAACTTATGGATTTAAAATTGTTCCTTCATCAACAACACAGCAGCTATAAAATTTCCTTATAAAATAAAAGATCATTTACTTGATAAGTAAAATAATATTTCTGCTATAGGAGGAGCAATTGTAATATCTGATCCAAATCTTGCATCATGGGTAGTAGATAGCGAAGGCCATTAAAACAGAGCACTTAAATATGGAGGATTTCATGCTACTATTTTCCTTTGGTCTAGAATCAGTTTCTACTTTAAAACAATCCTTTTCAATTATTATTTTGGAAAGCAAATGTCACATTTTAGCGATTATTAAATATTTTAATCTGTTTTAAAAAAGGAATTGATGAATACAGAAATCAAAATAAAATTTTTTTTATTTTTATGCCCTCTTCCTTCACAAAAAATTTTAAAAAAGATTAGGTTGATTTATAAAAATTCCTTAAAATTCAGGATTCTTTTTTTCAATTGAATCTCAAAAAAACTATTTGTCCTAAATTTATTTAGAGAAAAAATAACAAATTTATCTTAAATAGAAATTAACTTTTAAGGAAAGTACATAGTTGGCGATAATGTGCTATATATGAGCCATTTTTGCGGAACATTCAGAGTGAAACTTAAATGTTTAAAAAATCTATTTTAGACAAATAAGTTACTTTTAATTCTCTATATATATTATTTTTTAAATTGAGTTTGATTATAAATAAAATAAAGTAATTTTAGAAAGCCTTACATTAAAATATCTGATTAAATTTTACAGAAAAAGTGTTTTTTTACTTCCAAGGTTACCGCTATAGACAAGCCTTAACTTCTATTAATATATAGCATTGTAACTTGACTTAAAATTCGCAACCATATTTTAAATATAAAGCCCCCAAAAGACATATTGTTGCTTTAAATAATTGAATTTATCCATTTTCTCATTGAAAAACAATGAGAGCATATTAGGTTTCATTGATAATATATTATTTATATGCAATTATAAGCTATTAAAAAAAAAGTTTCTTATTTTATTTCTAAAAGTAAAAATAAGTTTTTTAATTTTTTAATACAAAAAATATCATAATTAAAAAATGCTATATTTTAAGTAAATTTGCAAATCATTTCAATTTTTAATTATAAATCTCAAGCCGTGTATTTTCCTATTATTTTGGAAATATTCAGGCTATTCTCATTAAAATATTTTAGAACAATATAGATATAGCTCTTATCAAACCAGAATTTAAAATACAAAGAAATAATCTCCAAATTTAATTTTAAATTTGTTTTAAAAGTTAATACTCGTTAATATGGTTTATATTAAAATACTTAATTCTGTAATTAAAAATGTTTAATATTTTAAAATTCTGCGTAGTATGGGGGTGTGATTTTTGCACTACACACCTAAAATACTATCTTAATTTAATCTAACTCTTACATTTACGATAATCCAAATTCAAATTCTTCAAATATAAATAAAAAAAGCTTAATAACTTGAGTTACAATTTAATTATAAAAAGAATTGAATATAATTTTGTTAATCATTTAATATAATTTTTATTGATATATTAAATTTATTGATTATAAATAATCATGCAACAGTAGCAGGAGGAGTAATTTACTAGTTAATAGGGTATACTTACTATATTTAAGACTCTACTTTGCTAATTAATCGTGCACCTAAGGGAGCGATCTTATACAGCGCAGTCTTCTACTTCGATAAACTCAACCAATATAGTATTTTTAAATTGTAAAAGTAACTTAAATTTTGCAGATCATTAAGAAAGTTCAAACTATGAATTAAGAACAGAAACTAATGGCTTTATAAAATATTTAATTTTTTACATCTTTAAATATTATTTTGAATGTTTTAGTAGGGATTTCAATTTATTAACTCTTAGCTATTCATATTTTGTTTTAAGCTATTTCTGAAAAAGAATCATTTTATTTTAAATAAACAGCATTTCATAGATGTGATATATAAATCAAAATTCCATAAAGCTTCATTTAAATATTACTGCTTATGAGATTATTTAGTCTTACAATATACTTTTGTAAAAAAATTTGATTAAATAAATGGAATTTAAAGTTTATTTCCATTTAAGAAATTAATAATTGCATAAGAAATTAGAATATCAAATCTATATTCATCATGATTTTGTGAATATCATGCAGAATATTTAGATGAGACTTTCTACCTTTTATTTAAAAAGAGTTCTTTTAAATTTATAACTATAATATATGTTAGCTTAAAAAATTTTCAGAAAGAACTTTACAATAGAAAAAGAGCAAATAAAGACCTTTAAAAATTTTTCTTATAGCCTCCCGAAATTATGAAAGATAGAAATAAATGATAAAGCAGTGAAATATATATTGAAGAGCCTTAAACGACTGACCATATTAAAGCTATTAATTTTAATTAAAATTCATAAAACTGGTTGTCTATAATCATTATTCAAATAAAACTCCGGTGATTTTGAAAATGTGCTTACATAAAGATTGGGTCTAGAAACAGAATCTGAGTTCATTGAATTATATTATATATGAATTTAAGTTTATTTTTGTACAATAGGCTTTGATTCAATTAGGCTAAGTATAGAGTCTCGTATGGTGATGTACAAAACTTTAATTAAACTTTAAAAATAGCTATTTAAATTAAAAATAAGTAGCCATTTTGTATTCCACCCAAAATATCTTGATTGACTGTGAGAATTAACCCAGCTCTAATCTCTTTTATATTGAAACTTATTTTAAAAATATTTTTATAATTAGAAGTAATTTATTCTTTTTCTGTTTTTAATAACGCTTCGTGAGACAAAATTATGTATTGCAGATTAGAAATTATTTAAGAATATATAATAAAATTTAATCTTGTGGTAGCATTTTCGTCTATAGACTTTTTCTAAGTCTTTACATATAAGATGTAGATTAAATAAGAATTTTTAGAGAACAAATAAATTATTATTTTAGAATAAAAAGAGAGCGTTTTATTTCAGTAATCACTCTACATTTTAAGAGTCATAGAGCATGAATATATCTTAATTTAATTTAACACAAAGTCTAATTTTTAAGAGTCAATATAGATAATTTGGAAAATTTTAAATAAATCGAGACACATCTTTTAAATGAGCTTTATATTCATTCAAATTTTATTGAAATTTTAAAATATAAATAAATTAATTTTAAAATCATACTTCTGAAAATAATTGAAAATTTTCATACCTGAAGCATTATTTCAATTGAAATAATTTAAAATTAATAATAAATGTATAATAACAATACAAAATTGCTAAGTTTAAGGGATGCAAAGTCTCTACTTTATCTAAGATACTGGGATTTTTATAGATAATTATGGTAATTTAATAATAATTTTAAATTGGCAAAATATATTAAATAGGTATATAATATTCAAATTATTGACATTTAATGATATTTATCCCTTAACTAAATAAAAAATATTTGTGCATCCCTAAATGTGATATGAAATCTTTATATATCTCTATAATTATTGAATGAACTCTCCCTACTAAAACTCTATTTTAATATTATATTAAGAATCTTACTAAAAATATATTTAGTTATTTAAATTATTATGGTGTGTATAAGAATAACAAGGGCTATAATGGAGGCGTAATGGAAGTTTCAAATTCTCAAGTTTCATTAATTGGTTGTACGATGGATGGAAACCAGGGATATAATGGGGGAGTAATTTATGCAAATAGGGGAGCTTATGCCTTAATGATGAGCTGCACTATTACAAATAATATCGCACAAAATGTGGGTGGTGTTTTATATGGCGTTGCCATGAGGGGCTTTGATGTTTTCTACTCGGAATATATTAAAAAAAGTTTATTTGTTAAAATAATAATTGGAATTCAAAAACAATTCTGCTACTACATCATCAGTTTTAGAGATAATCTTTACTAAGGAAATAGGAGGGATTTAATTTTTATCACGTTATAGATTTCTTTGAATGGATTTTAAATTTATTAATTAAATATAGATTTAGAATTCACAATTTGTAAAAAACAGTGCTGTGAGAAATAAGATTAGAATTATTCAAGCCAATTTTTAAATACAGTCCTGTGAATTCACGGACAATTTCGCATAAGAATAAACTAGTGGAATCTAATCCACGCTGTCACAAGTCACCATTAATGACTAAATAAGCAAAATTATTAGCGAAAAATTTAAAGAAATGTTTTTGAAAAAGAATATATCTGATACAATTAATACAATTTATAAACTTATGACGTTACATTTCAAAATTCGGAGTCATTTGTCCAATAGTATAATAATTTAAATATAAAATGATTTATATTATTTAAGTACAGCTAGTTTGGAGTAGAAGGCAAACAGAATTCAAAACTGACGGGAAACTTTATTTATGGAATATTTGAAGTGGTCTTTTAGATTACTGGCTCATCCTTCATAAATGGCCTTGCTCAAAATGGAGGAGCTCTTTACTTTTCAAGTTAGACTTCAGCTATCATAGATGGCTGCACCTTTTAAAATAATCTCGCTTTAACAAATTTTATAATTTAATTATATTTTTATAATGGAGGATCTATTTATGCCTTCTCCTACAAATTATTTATTGTAGCTTTAATTTCAATAATTAAAATAGTTGAACATTAAAAATTCATTGTTCAAGGATAACTAAGCATTACAAAAAGGTGATGAGATATACATCTCTAATTCTGAGAATCCGGTTCATCTAATTAGTATTATAATAAAAAAGATGTGAAAAAGTTTAAGCACAGTTTGAATTAATTAAAAAAAAGCTCTTAAAACAAATAGATAATAATAAATAATTTATCTTGAGTTAATTGCAATTTTCATTAAATCTAGGGAATAATTATATCTATTAAGGTTTAATCTTGTTTTTGTATTCCAGCAATAATAAGATCTTTAATTCAATAGGAACTTAGCTGATATACGCATAAAGAGTGGCTTTTTATTAAAAACTAAAAATATTAATTTTGAACTAAGAAGAACTCTTTATTTTAATAAAATAAATTATTAAAATACTAGAGTAATAAAAGATAGTTGATCACTAAATAATCAAGTGATTTAGATTAATTAAGAATTTGATAGAAACCTTATTTTTAAATGTAAGAATTTTTATTTTTGTAATACATGAATGAATCCATAATTTAAACCGAGAAACTTTTCAAGAACCCCTCTGTTTAGGGAGGAGCTCTCACTCTAATTGATTCTTTTGGATTTAATTTGTCAAACTGCAAATTTAATAACTTCTCTGCTCAGTAAGGAGGAGCAATCTATATGAAAAATTTGGCATTTTAGATAGAGAATTCAGTAACCTTTTACTCAGGAATCTTTTTTATTTTTTTAAAGACTATACTTAAAAATAATCTTGCAAAATTGCTGATTCTCAAATAATAAAGCTTATCAGGGCGGGGCAATTTACTTTGAAAATCTGCAGAATGTCTCAATAACATCTTCAACCTTTTCTTAAAATACAGCCCTGTAAATTATAAAAATACTTAATAATATAATTTTAATGCTTTTGAGAATATTTTTAGTTTACTCAAGTAGCTTTGATTAATCTGGAGTAGGTGGAGCTATTTATAGTACGACGGAAAATCAATAATTGAAATCACTGCTCACCACTGATTAGTTTTGCTAATTCTCATCAAATAAAGCTGAGATGTCAGGTGGTGCTATTTATTGGGATGAGTTTGAGCCTTATCTGTTACTTGCATTAATTTGTTTTTTAAATTTTTAAAAATACTAGGCTAGAAATCTTTCAGACTACATTAAGTTTTTAAGAATGAAAATTTTACGTAGACTTTTGAAGAAAATGAGGCATCGGAATATGGAAAAGATGTTGCATCATATCCATAGAAATTAGCTGTGATAGTCAAGGACTTAGATTATATTTTTAAGAGGGATCTTGGAAAATAGACTCCGATTCTACTACTTTTCTAAATTTTAGAAGCGGCGCTGAGATTCCAACATTTTATGTGGGAATTCTCGACATCTATGACTAACTCATAGTATAGTCAAGAATCTAATACAAAATAGACAATCTTGTTTTGTTAAATTAATCTATTTAATTCATTCTTTAAACTATCAAATTATTAATTTTTTCTAATTTATAAGAAAATGAGAAAGAAAGGCTACCAAAGTGATAAATAAAAGCGGCTTCAATGAAATTTTAGTGATGACTGTGAAGTTGATATCGAGGAAGAAAAGATAACTCAAAAGGTAAACCATTACATTTAATTATTAATAAATTTTATGAATTAGGGTTTACAAACTTGAGTCAAGGATACAAAACGATTTAAAAGTGCATCAATCCAAAGCAAAAGTTTCAATGCAGCTTGTAGATATGGATAAACTAAGCAAAAAAAATCCTAAAACGGCCAAAATTCAATAAATTTAATAATACGCAGAGCTGTGCTGATTGTAAATACAAGTCGTTATAAAGTAATTGCAAAGAATTTGTATTTCAAAAAAGAATAAAAAAGTAATTCTAAAAATTCTTTCCTATATCTGATAACTCAAGCTATGCTACTCTTAATATAAACTAGACTTACAATTAAATTGCTAATACTTCGCAATTTCCAATAGTCGTCGAAGGAGAAACTATTAGCTAATAAAATATTTCCTTTTAGTAATTATACTTTTTAAAGTATAAAATTGTTTAGCAATACTTTTTAGAGCTCGCAAGGAGTCATTACAATTGAAGAGGTGTCATTTTATTCTTAGCCTGGTTAAAACTATTCTATCTACCTCTCTCTCAATAGCATAGACGTCTCGAAAGAAAGCAGCTAAATACTGATGCACACTAACAACTTTTATTCAAAATTAGAATAAGTTAATCTAAGAACAAAAAATTAATTTGGCAACTTATATTGTGCTCTAGATATTAAATCTAAAGTCTTTTACTTAAGGAAATATTTGAGATATTTGTAATACTTTTAAACTTGAGTGATTTGAATATGCACATCTACATTTAACTTAGGGAATGCTTGGAAGGAGAGTAGTTTACCCTATCTGGAAAGTGTGAATGGTGTCAATCCTCAACTTATAGTCTAGCAAAATTAACTCAGGTTGGGTCATGCTAATCTTGTATCTAGCAAGCAGAGTGCCTCGGTGGTTATAAAATAGGCCCAAAGCAGGGATATTGGAGACCTTCAAATTAATCTGTCTATTTTTAGAAATGCTTCAATCACCAAGCATGTATAGGAATATTAGAATCCAATAATTCTCTTGTTGGCCAATTAAATTATTTTACATTTATTTTATAAGCAGATGATTAAAAATTTGAATGTCAATATGGCTACTAAGATATTTTATGTTCTAATTGCGAAGTTGGATTTAAAAAGAACATTCATCACTATAGTGGAAATAAGTTTTAATTCTCTCAGAATAATTTTATTAATTATCTTTTACTAATAATGCTTAGCTTGTGATAAAAGATCAAGACTTATATCAAAAGCAATTTTTTCCTTCTTGGGATTCCTTTCGATGTTGATAATTATAACTCTTCTTCCATTCTATTTGCAGAATAAAACTCTCTCAAACATTTTAAGCTCAATAACCAAACTCCTCATTAACCACTTTTCATTAAAAATAATAATTACATTTTTGCTGATCAGCTTTCATTCTAATCTTCGACCACCTGATTTGCTTTTGAAATTCAAGGGTTTTGTAATAAGCTTTGCTACTTTTCCAATCTTGGCCTTTGATAATGAATGCTCCCGAAAAAATACATAAGGAGAATAAGTATTCACTTAGATTTTACTCGTAATTATCTCACCCGCAATTTATTTTGTATCGGGGATTTTGATATTTATCATAGGAAGGATTTTCTTAAAAAATAAGACACCACTTAAAAGCGTGGTCATTCGATTTGTAAATGTGCTTATGTTAACGACCTACTCCTCACTTATTCATGTACTTTCAAGCACGATCGCTTACATAAAAGTGGATGGGATAGATAGACTCATAATAGATTTACAAATATTTTCCAAAAACTAAAATAAATTCTGCTATATTAATTCTCATTTAATAAATAGCAAGAGGCAGTTTTGCTCATTCAGATATTATAAATTACTTAGTAGTCCCATGTTTGATATTCTGGATTTTAGGTTTGCCAGCAATGATTCTTCTCATACTTAAAATGAGTTACAAAAGTTTGAACTTTTACTTTTAACTCAGGTCTTTTGGCTATCTCTATTTTGATTTCAAGCACAAGTATATATAAAATGAAGATGATAATTATGAATTTAGATCGATTAAATTTCTTTATCAATATTTCTATATGGAATTATGTTTGCTTCTGCTAAAATCCTTAACGATATTTGTTACTACGATAACTTAAGAACAAGGACTGGTTGTTCAAAATCTCGTGGTTTTCTCCTTTTACCTATTGTAAGCAATTATTTATCTATTATATTCTTTTTTATAGATTGTTGCTTTTCATAATTAAATTTCGACCTTACAAGTTCATACGAGTCCATAGGCTTGTGATAGCTTCCCTAATCTGCTAATTGCTTTTAGCTTATGTGAATTTGTACTTCTCAGCTATGACGGACTAAACTTGGATAGATTCTAATTCAGATCGATCTGTGGGTTACTTTTCCATGGAGCACTAATCACAAGAGTTCTTGATTTCCTTTGTCTACCTCTCAAACATCTTTTTCTTCCTAGCGGTTGCTTACTAATTCATTCAGAGTTTGAGGGCTCTTGCAACCACCATTCTTTAAAATAGATTTCTCTTGCTTTTGCTTTGCATAGATAAGAAAGGGAATAATTATTCTTCTTCCAAATAAAATAGCAGTAGTAAAAGCTCTATGCTTAAGAGCATGGCGGATAATGAGGATTAGTATGATGAGGAATTCTACATTCTAATTAAGAACTTTGAGCAAGTATCCACTCAAAGGTTGCTCTTCATCAATGAACACAAAATTCAAATTCTCAAAAGCTATTGCAACAGACGACAAGTAGAGCAGTACTTATCCACAAGGCTCAAAGAACAACAAACCGATCAGAATTAAGAGGAAAGGAGAATAGAAAAAGATGCATTTGAAAGGATAATTGCACCAATTCAGTTTTAATATCAAAATTAACAAAGTTAAAATCTGCAGTTTAACAATTTTTCTATCAGTAAATAAGAGAGAGGGATATCTTTTACAAAAAATTAAAGCATTGATTAACATAAGAAAAATAATAAATAATTTAATTGAACAATAATTTTAAGATTGATTATTTTTTCCTAAAATATTTTTTTGCTTAAATTTTAGCATTAGTTTCAATTCAAAATATTTTTCGCATAATCAAGAAAGATTATGTGTAGCTTCTATATTGATAGACAAGCAATAATTTTAACTTACTTTAAGCTTTATAATTACTGATTAGATTCACGATATTTCTGATAAGAATAAATCTTGAATAATATTATTTTCTTCATTTTAATTTAATATTCAAAATGAATAATGAAATTATGAACAATTTAAAACGAATATAACTTTTCTTAAATATTTCTTGTCAATATTGTTGTTTCTTGACATGTATTTTAGATTAGCCCAAAGCCATTCCTGCATTGCTTTTAAGTTTTGCAGGGTCTTCATTATTTTGACCTGGCTAGTAGGATTTATTCTACTTCTAGATGCTTGGGATGCTCAGCTAGACATGTTAACTGCTCTATGAATTCTGACCTCCTCTGCTTACACTTTAATTGTCAAAAGCAGATAGTGTGCTCTTCAATTGATATAACATAATTCAAATGCTGTTGTTCCTGTCGAGCGAATTCATGCTAACAGAGGAGAGATTGGGCATTAGCTGATTTATTTAAAAGCCACTTAGTTTTGGAGCTAGCTACTTCTTATCAATACTCAAAATATTAAAGAAGTAATTCAAAATTCTAAGCAGGCTCGTGTAGTCTGTGTACACTGTTCTCATTGCTTCTCTCAGTCAGAGTTTGGTTGCCACTTGAGTGTAAGTCACCTCGCTTGTCCTTCAAACTTTTCTTAGTCTCTGCTAAGGTTAAGAAGTTATATATTTTATCAAGAATAAAATTCATTATGGAGAAAAGTTCTTGGGATTAAAGCAAAAAATGGGGGTTTTTAAAAGATTAATTGAAACACCTTGGTATTTTCATTTTAAAAATTTAATAAAGAAAAAATAATAAAAAAAATTTTAAATTAAAATTTTTATTTCTATTAAAATTTTGACATCTTTAAAGTTCTAGGTGAGAGAGACTAGTTGTACTTGCTCTTCTGCTGCAAAAATGTCTCCTCAAGTTAGTATGGATTCAGGTCCCTACTTAAAGTAGACATTATAAAATGAATACAATTCTTTCAATATATTTAAGCACATCTGATGAGTTTGATATCCTATATCTTATTCCTAATCATAAATTTCATTTCTTAAAAAAGTAAGCACTAAATTAAACATTTCCTAACTTCTTTGGTCGTTGACAGTAATATCGTAGTTGCTTTATTCATTTTTTCCATTAGTCTACCTGGACTGGCGTTTTTATCTCTTTTGGATAAATTAGTCTTCTTCTTGCTCATTTTATTGAGCTTCTTAATTCTCCTTTTGCTTTTGATGCTTTGAAGAATTCATCAGCAGCTTCTCTAGAGCGGATATCCTTTGAGTGGTCTTTGTAAACATGGTTTTAATTTCTTAGCCATCCTGATTTTGCTTTTGCTCTTTCATCTTGCCTATCTTCAATAGCATGATCAAAGTTTAAGAAAAACTCAAACTCTAAATTATTTTGATCTGGTCTTATTGAAGTCTGGTGAATTATTCTGATATCAAATCAATCTCTACCTCTAAGTCTCTGCCCTCTGAATTAAGCATAGAAGAACTCTTTTCTCTCAATCTATTCCCGATAACATGTTTTAAATCTGCTATTCTCTAGTCAAAATACTCTAGAGCTTTGTGAAGCATCTTTAAATTTAGAGGATTCTAGTGCTGCTTTTCTGTTGGGTTAATTACCACATTTGTACTCATTTATGAAATTATTTATATAATAATTACAGTTAATTTATTCAAGAAGACTAACTTTCTTTGGGCTATCTTCAACGTTCTTAGTCGTGCTTTTTGTTTAAATCTAGTTTTACAAGGCCTAAAGTTTATTATTATTAAATAGACAGTTATATAAACGATGTTGCGTGTAAATATTTTCAAACTCCTTGGTGGACACACCATCCTGCTGCTCAAAGTATTTGAACAATTAACTTGCTCTCATTGTTTCCAAGTCCATTAACCTGATGTAGTGGAATATATCCACAATAAATAATTTATCTATTTTTAGATAGTAATCAATTAGAGTGTGGAGCGAAAGTGCTTCCTTTAATTTGTGGCTATGAGTCTTTACCTAATTATGGAATATTTCTTATCTCTATTAGGAAAGTCCACTTTGGTCTTCTGTTTTCGGGGGCAAATTTAATCTCCATTGATTATTTTAACTCAGTAAAGCGAGCGTCTATCTTCTCTGCTAGATTCCTATCCTCATTTTCTCTCTTGCTACTCTCTTAGTATAATTTCACTTCAAGGTCCATGTTGAATATATCATATAAAAAGAAAGCCTCCTTACAAATTTTGAACTAGTCTAAGTCAGGAAGCTTTGAAACCAATTCCTAATTTAGATGGTCTAATTCTTGTTGAGAAAACTGTTTCATCTAATCTAAAAGTGTTCCCACCTAATCCATGATCTGCATATTGTAAGCTGGGAAGGCTTAAGTCAAAGCATCTTAAATCTTTTAAATGAACTCATTCTCCATCCGGTCATAAGCGTCTACTGCTCTGACTCAAATTACCTTAGAGTTCCGCTTACTCCTCGATTTCACTCGTCAATTTAAAATTTAGAATTAAACAATTTATCTGTTATTGCCCGATTGAACTCTGTATTTTTCTCATCTAAGTTAAACACCTGCTCCCCTAATTTATCCCCTTACTGTCTAATCTCTTTGTAGAGTTATTTAACCTGAACTTGAGTCATCTTCATAGTTTGATCAGATTAGAATATAAAAATTACTTCTTAAAAATGATCAAAGGTAGAAAGAGAGACATGGCATTTTAAACTTCCTTGAGCGAGCTGCCGACTTGAGTCTTGACTTCATCAATTTAATTTCCAAGTTTGACGAGAGATCTATGCACAGTAGCATTCACAATTCTTTTGATGTCTCCCTCATCAATTTTTGCAGTCCTTTGTTGAGAGCTTTGAGGTTTATCTGCCTGTGCGGATTCAGAAGTTTGGTTAGGCTAAGCTGTTGCTGCTTAAATTGGTGCAGAGAGAGTGAAGTTACCTCCTGAAAGAGCCTAAAGCTCCATATCCAGAGCATCATATTTCTAAGTTATCAAAGCTAACAGAGTAAAAAAATTCCAAACATTTCTAATCTTCTAGAAGTAGTGTTGATTTCAGTCAGCTCCTTCTTAAGAGTACTTCTACAGTTTGAATTTATTTTCCATACTGAATATCCATATTTTTCTGTAACTGTGCTAGCTGAGTGTTGAAATTTCTCTTAAGATCTGAGAGTCCCTTCACTATATCGTCTTGAGTGCTTTTATTCTCCTTTTTTAGGAAATCAACTATGCGCTTCAGAGTGGTTATATCTTGAAGAGTCTTTTCATCAGTGACTTGCTTGACTACAGTCTGCTAAATCACTTGCGGATTTTACTTTGGAGAAGACTTAGATGGCTCTTTTATAAGAATCTTGAAATATGCAAAGTAAAAAAGAATTTATGAGTTAGGTGTGCTGCATTTAAGAAACCTCTCTCTTTGGAGAGCCTCTTTAATCCGCTTACACCTCCTAAATCTTAGATAATTCTTAAGGTTTTCGAGGGCTCTTTAAATTTTGATTACTGTATTAACTAGAGGTATTTCTATGATGGCTGGTGAAGGTGGAGTTACTCTGAATTTGCTGGAAAACTAGAGATTGCTAGGCTAGTAAATTCAGATCTAAGTTAAACTTTATCTACTTTCTTAGAGCCTTAAGCATTTATAAAGTCAAAAAAACTCAAAAATTATAATAAGCCCTTCCCCATCCCTGCTGATATAATTTTCATTTATTTCTTTTAAGAAAGAGAAATCATAGCCATGAAGTGTAACTCCTGTTTTGGGCTATCCTCCAGTTCTTAATACCAAATGACTATCCCTTCTTTTCATGAGTTAAAAATAATAATAGTTTGCACATCTTTATTATAAATATGAGATGAATCTACTTTTTGATTTTGTTAGATATTTTTAGTAAAAATAATTCTATATTTAAAAATTCGCATTATAATTTTTTTAAAAGAAATAATAATTATTTTTTTTTTAAAGGGGGAAAAAATTTTTCCCTAATTTTTTTTTCTTCCTTTTTTTCCCTTATTTTACTTTTGTTTATGTATATTTGTGACTATTCTTTCATAGGAAAAGTTTCTTAATCAGAGATAGATATTCTTCCTTATTTTTAGTGGGTGATAAAGAAAATTTTTATCTAATTTATCTTTTCTGCCTTGAATGGATTTAATTAAACTTTACTTTAAGCTTTGGGAGCACCAGTAAACTTAGAGTTTTGCATTAGACCAAATTTCCCCTCTATAAGATCATAATGAAAACTAGACTTTAGACTTTCACTGAAATCACCAAAGAGTTAAAGAATGTGTTGTTTTACTTTAAAAAAAATTTAATAGGGGTAATGGAGGGAAGATAATTCTCATATAGTTTCAACTTCTTAAATTGAACAATCATAATATTATGATGCTCATTTTATTCCAAAAAACCCAAATTCTAGGTTCTAACTTTTTTAATTCCTTTTTTACTTTTTAATTTATTTTATTAGTAGTTCTTTTTAAAAAGGCCATTCTTACAATTTTCTACAACCGTTTACTGTCGTGAGAACTTGTCATCAAACTGAAGAATTCGTGCAGAGTTTCTCTAATACATTTGATTCATCTCGTCCATGCTGCGACGAAGAATTTATTGCGCGTTATCTCTAGAGTCCTGACATCTTATGAATGGTCTTTATTTCTGTGTTAAAGAGTGTGACCGAGTTCTAGCACACCCTAAGCTAATTCTCATGGGATTTAATCTTGTCATTTAGAGTGAGCTTCTTGCTCGCAAATTCCTATAATGCTTCTCTTATTTCTCAACGGTATGAGTCATTTTCCGATTGAGATCTTTAAATCCTCTTTAGAACATCCACTGTTTTTACTGCCTCTTTTGCTTAATGCAATTCATATAGCAGGCCCTCAAGTGAGTAGTTTACAGTGTCTATCTTTTCCAATAACTAGGCAAAGTTTCTTTAATGCTTCTTCTACTTGTTTGCAACTGGCTCCAGCATGTCCAGCACCATCTTCTTGATTCTATTCTCGAAGAAAAACCAGTCAATGTTGGTGTAGTGCTGCTGATCTTGCAGTTTCTTGAGAGTTATATTGTTCTTGCGCAACTCCACTTGACTCTTATGCTACATATCCTCCATTAATTTTCTGTAGTCTTCTTCCTACAACTCTTCTTCCTCGGAATCTTCTTGACTATCGTACTGCTCAAGGCCCTCGTAAGTTCTTCTGGAGGATTATTAGCGCTTATCGGACCCCTCCAAGGATTCTTTGTCTAGATAAGTTTTGATAGGAAGAGGTTTCTTAATTGCAACACTCTGCCGTTTGTTTATACTAGCGTTGCTTGCAGAGCTTCCAGTAAAAAGGCAAAGTATATTCAAAAGAAAATTGTAGTAGCGTTTAGCTTTTAAGAATCATCAAGGGCTATTCTCACTCCTTTCTTCATTGAGGATTTTCTTGGCTAGCTATTATTACTCTAAGGTGTGATAGAGTTCTCTTGACTGTGGTTCTTATCTGCAAGCAGTTGCTAGTTCTCAGATGCTTGCTTTTATTACGACATTAAATTTGCAATAAATCTATCAAGCAATAAGAATAAATCTAACTTTATTTATAGTCAAGATTACAATTTACATAATTTATAGAGCGTTTAAAATTTGATAATAATAATTAAGGGAATTAAGGGCCCCCGGCATAAATAAGATAGGTTATGACATCATTGATATTGCTGCGACACACTTATCTGACACCCCCGAACCTACCAGCCGAATAGGGAATATTAAACACACCCCCGCCACCTCACACTCTTAGAAGAAGCTCCAGGCTTCTGCGTAGCTTCCAAAAAAAACCTAAAAGGATAAAAAGAAATCGAGTAATATTGGTCCAAGAGCAATATGCTGCTCGGCAGTGTCTGGCTTCGCTATCCGGCTACATGACTGAGAGTTTGCCCATAGATCTCGTCCCTCCACGCTTAAAAGGATGAGGATGGTGAGTGGGTGACCACTCAACTTTGATTATCTCTCCAGTGAGCAGCTCAACCATCTTCCCAGAGCTTCGGCTGCCATTATCCCTTGCCTAATTTAAGCATTCACTCATCAGCAATGGAGTACCAAACCAGAAAGTCTTAGGGAAAGGGCGACCGCTGCTTAGTGCTGTCGGGTGCGTCCTGAATTTTAACTTTCTATTTAATGCTATGTTTAAAATTTGAATGAAAGGAATTTGAAATATAAACAACTACTAAGTTGACAAAGAAAATGAATAATTTGAATTCACAACAATTTGAGGATTAGGAACTTATATATTTTCCTGAATCCTTATTTAAGATCTAGGAATCGCCTTTAAGGAAATTAGACTCCTTGACTTTCCAGCAACTTTATGATCTCTAAGTTCAAATAGGCGGCAATCAAAGTATTTTAAAACGCTTTATTAATTTCTATAATTGTAATTTAAATAGCACAACACTTGCCTCATCACTGGGGCTTTGTTTCAGTAGTGGTATTCACACAACTAACTCTGACTCTGTACATGATGTTTAGAGTTTATCACTAGGGCAAACTTTACTTCAACTCTCACAAAGGATAAAATCTTGAAAAGCAAGTCTCTTCTAATTCTAACAAAGCAGAACTTTAATTTTTCTAAAAATTTTTTTATTATTCTAAACTTGCAGACAAGAAAAAGAGATACGAGATAGATGTAGAAGACGCAGACGAAAGTTCCTCAAGCTAGATTGAGAATCCTTCTAACTCAGTGCACGAGCCAAAGGCTCAGGGAGACTGGCTGATCTTGAAAACTAAACGTCTACTTCATAGAACTTCGAACCCGCCTCCAGAAGAGACATCCTAGAATCTAATAAAAATTAGAATTCTAATCCTCTCAAGTTCAATTCATAATATTGAATTATATTTTATTTACATTTTTAATTTAAAGTAAAGCTAAATAAGCAAGTCCAGAGCAATTTATGATGGAATAAATCAGTAGGATGACGTTAGCATGGAATTCTAAGACTCCAAATTATAGGGGAAAAATTAGATTTAAATGAAGAAACAGACGCAACTCGTTAAGGTTATTTATTTTATATTTTTCATTGAAGGTAGAGAGTCAAAAAAGAGATCAGCTAGTGCCAGCACTAGTAGGTGTAAACAATAGCGCTATTGACACCTCTGTAATGTCCAATCAATAATTAAACGAGAGCAAGGGATTTGTGTTGAAGGCTGGTATGGCAAATTTTCTTTAAAAAACAAATTAAAAACAATGTTCCACAAAATAATAACCTGAACCTTCTCTGGATGAAATTATAAACTTAAAATTTAAATTAGTATAAAGAAATAAGGGGCAACAATAGCAATTCTTATCAACCAAAAAATGTTTAACCAATTGGGTAAGGCTTAATTTAAAAGAAGACATCAGTTAAAGGTCAAGAGCTAACGATGAAGAGGAGGACCTAAGTTCAATGCCCAAGATAGGTCAGCATTAAATCATCCAACAAAAGTCCGCAAATGCTCTGTAACAAAATAAAGAGGTCATTATTTTGGATGCCAATACTACCTCCTAACTTTCATCACCCGCTAAAGCCAACTAGAAAGTGAAGCAATCTCTCCAAGAGGTAAACTTGAATATTGTATCCACCGACTAAAATACTGAGGCTCTCAATAAGAAGTTTTAAAAAGAGAGAAGTAAAATGAAGAGAGTGACTACGAATATGATGAGGAATCTTACTATGGGGAAGCCCCCGAGGGCGATACTTATACCTATGCAAACCAAAAGGCTTAAAAATATTTAAATTTACAAAAATACACTAAATTAAAGCTAATACCAATGAGTTTCATTTTTAATGAGAATTTGGTTCATAAAGTAGGGATGAAAATAAGAACTCAAAAGAAAACTCTAGAAGTTAAAACCAAAATTAGTCAAAGCCTAAGACCCAAAACAAAGAATAAACGAATAAATTAGCAAACGTCAAAGTTTAAAGAATAATTTGATACTACATTTTCTTATAAACTTAATGCTATGAGCTTTCAATTTTAATATTTTCCCTTTGATATATAAATGAAGATAAATTTATAGAATTCTTACAAATTAACCCATTTGATGAGATTATGTATTCTGGGGTATCTGGTTTTAAATGTGAAAATATTTGAATTTTAAAATCAAACTTAAACAATTAAATCTTAATGAGCAGCTAACCACACCATGATTTATTTTAATGGCCTTCTAGGGTGCAATACCATGAGCTAAAATATCCCGGGATAAGCCTACAGAAAGAGACAACCGCTTGCAGACATTACAAACACTTATCGAGCCAAGAACCAGTTCCAAGGTCAAGATGATTTCAAGTCACTAGTAGGACGAGATTTTCAAGAAAATGCATTTTTCCAAAGCCAAAATAGCATGATGATGGGAAATCCCTCTCATTCCCTATAGCAGCCAATATATTTCCCGCATCCTAATAGATCCAAAATGTTACAGGCATTTCAAATCCATTCTATTCTTATCCGTACTATCCAACCTGATGGTTTTTCAGCACAAATGCAAATTGCTGCTCAAGGTTTAAGGATTGGTGAAAAACCAACTAAGGCCTTCAAGTCGCCGCCAAATTTTATAAAATCAGTTTTTCAATTTACGATTAAAATTAAAAGCTCTTCAATCTCCAAAACGAAGATGCGAGGGCGCAGCACAGACACTTTAAAAGGATTAAGTCTCTTACCAAAAGCACTCTCAGTCTACTAGAAAGCAAGGATTCAACCAGCAGTAGAAGAACTCAAACTTTATGCAGCAAGATGCCCATGGCTTGAGTACTTCAATTCAAAGTGAAATGAAAGAGAATTAGTCTGCTAATTGCAGCCCTGATCATTAAGGCCTATTACATTTGCAGATTTAAGCGGTCAATTAGTTATCAAACTTCTATGAAGAGGGAAATCCGTAGTATGCAATAATAGATTAAGTAAACGAATTTCGAGATCTCTCATTTCACTAACGAAAAACAATCTCAGATGGCGAGTTATGAAAAATAGAACCTGCTACCATCGCACCAAAACTCATTCAAATCTTCACAAAACGGATCAGGCTCACAGAAATCCTCGCAAGCCAATTAAAGAAAGTAGAGTTGGATTTTACGATACTTCTTAGCTTGATTTTCTTTTAATGAGTTAACTAAGCTAGAATTTGAAAACTGATAAGACAAAATACAAGACTGAGATGTGTAAGAACTGGATAGAGATTGGAGTTTGCAGATATGGAAACAAGTGTCAGTTTGCTCATGGAGATTTCGAGCTCATGTAAAAGTTGCAGCCAGCTAATGCTAAGTATAAATCTAAGATTTGCACAACTTTCTAAGAAAGGCTCTACTGCCCCTATGGAAAGAGATGCCTCTTTAGACATGAAGATAGACCACATGAGGAAATCAAAATTTTCGATAGAATATACGACATAGTATTCTTCCAATCCAAGTATGAGCAAATCTTGAAGAGTGTTTCATAGAGTTAAGTTTATGAAGAAGAAAACTAAGCAAAGCACTCTCCTTCTAAAGGAACATTTGTTGAATAAAGAAGGCTTAAAATTTTCCAATAAGTTACTTCGGACAAACACCAAAGTCAAGATTATTTCGACATGATAAATGCTTAAGTCCCTTTATCAAACCTATACGAGACTCCAGTCAAGACAATTCAAGGTCTTTCTTCTCCAAGACTACAGCAAATGTACTCATTAAAGACTGAAGTTCAATCAACATCAGGAGGAGATGACAATATCTTCTCTGATGAAGAGGATGGTTCTTTGTTCTAAAACCATCACTCCAATTTTTCAATTTTCCTGGATGAGCTATGTAAAATTTTATACTTAAAAATGTGGACCTTTTCCTAATATTCAAGAGAAGGAGGCCTCTAATTTATTGAATGGTGCCACAACTGTAGGATCTACTGCCTATCAAAGTTTTTACGCCCCTCTTTAGGGGTATAAGGGCAGGTAGAGCCAGCAGGAGTGTTCAGCCGTACTTGATTGAGAATGAACTCTCACTCTCTAAAGCTTCTAGCTTATGAGATTGTGAAACTCTCAATTTTCAAGCATCTATAAACCCCTACTACTACTAATAAGGAAGACTTATAAACTATATCTAAAGGAAGTAGCCCAACTTGGCTGCAGTATAAGCATACTCACTAATTTATACAAAGATGGTAATTCACAAACCATTAAAATCAATCCTAAAAGTAACATGAATTTACGAAGTGATGTTGGATCATATTCAAATTCAAAATTCGTGTCTGAGTATATGAAATTCTAAGAAGAATGTTGTAATATGACACGCAATTTTAAATTTAGCAGATCCCTCACAGTATTTATTCAAATAATTTATTGCCTCCAATATTTTTGAAGCCTAAGAAATATTCAACTTATAAATCAAATTTAAAACGTATTTTTCTTTGTTAACCACTCAATTCATTAAGTTGAGATATCAATTTTCAAAAGCGCTTTATTCCTCTTTTTCTGGTTTTTAAGGCAGTTCCTAAAGAGTGTTGACGTCTCTTTCCATAGCAAAGTTTCTTATACTGTATGTTCTCAAGAAATTCTTTCCCTAAATAAATTAATTAAGTCACTCTCTTAAATTTACTATCGCCTCCAAGAACGTATCTCTATCTACAGACAATGCCTCAAGCCTCTTTGTATCTCTCTCTGCTTTAACATCCCCATTATCCTCTTGTTCTTATCCTCTTTTAAGTGCAGAGCTTATATAGCCTAAGACTCTAAGTTTTGCGCTTTCTTTACGCGTTTCACAATCTTTCAAGTGACTTTCCAACTTGACGTCGAATAAATCTGATTCTGACATTCGGTAAATTTCTATATAAATCATAAGTAAAAAGTCATGAACAATCAACCTGCAACTTACTTAATCTCTAATCTATTGCGACGTGAAGGAGATCATTTAGAACCTAGTCAATTTTAGAAAGTGGTAATGAGTCATCAAGGTGCGGATTAATCAAAAGCCATAAATCATTCAGATGATCCTATTCATCCTCGAAACCGCAATAAAGATATCCAACTATTAAAAGCTTCAAAGGGTAATACTCTCCTTGATCGCACGTAAATAAAGTAGAAATATCAAAGGAGAAAATATAAATCCGATATCATTATAGATAGAGTATTCTTAAGTCTTGGAGTTGTTAAGCATATCATCCACATTCAGGTTAATTATCTCAGAGATCGCTTAAAAAATAAGCTTTGAATAATTATTCCATTGTCGCTGTGAGATGATTAGCTGTTAGTCGGTGGCAATTATGGCCATATTTTTTTATTGCTGCTCTGAATCTGTGATACTTTACAGTTGATAGATGAAACAACTACTCCATCGCCACTAGTTTTTTCTCTTCCTCAGATAAGCTATCTAAGTATGGATTTTTAGGTCTGAGCCCGCAGATTCCCCTAAATTAGAAATTTAGAAGAAGAAGAAGTGTGGTATAAACAACTCAAGGCCAAAGTCCTTACATTTTATTAGCTCGGTTTAAGTTTTATAATTCTCTATAATTTATTTCTCACTTAAAATGGATTTTATTTTTCCAGCATGACATAAAACGAGAAAAAATTTATAAAAGACAAAATATTCATAAAGAAACCTATAATTTAAATCAGTTCCTGTTGCTCTCTTTAAGAGAAGTCTAATCTCCAGCAGAGGTGTGGCAATTATTTTAAAGTTAGTGTTTACTTTTTATGCAAGGGCATATCCTCCTGTGTTGAGGACTTTTGTTATCGCAATTGAACAGCATTTGGTATTAAGAGACTTGACATTCACCCTGTAGCAGTAATTAGTCCAAACTTATTTCCACTCCCGTTACGTTAGTTAAACTATTCAACAAGAATATAAATTTTTCATTCTCTTTGGATTTATCTTCACTGACTTATATTCCCGACTCCTCTTTGATTCTTTATTGGTAACTTGCTTATAAATTATAATTAATTTAGATTTTGTTAATTTAACTTAGCGTGTAGTCTTAGACATCTTCTCCCTCTATCAAATGCTTCCTTAGTCTCTCGTTGTATAATTTCATGCTACTAGTTGAGACCTTTAAAGAAGGAGCGAAGCTGTTGAAATCTACAGAGCAACTACTGCATTAGAAATTTTCTCTCAGCTTTTCACACGTGTTAACAGTCTTCATGTGGCGTGGATCACATCTGAGCTGAGGATAATTTTGATTCTTAATCTACTGTTGCTGTATTTAACTCAGTTCAATGTTATTCACTTATAACAGTGAGGATGGCTTTAATTGGGCGTGACCAGAGAGTTTAGTCTATACTGAATTTTCCAATTTAGATGAGCCAGTTTGATTCTTTATCTCATTGGATTTTTATTCTTAGGGTGGAAAATTTTGCACACTTTCCACTATGGCACTATCTTGCTGATTGATGACTTAAATTTCATTTGAAGGAGCTAGATGCTCTTCGTAAAATATTGAGAGCCTAGAGCAAGCAGAATCGCAATTCTCATCTATGTTTGAGACTGTTATCAAAATATCAGCTGCCATCGTATCAGAAAAACAATACTTGTAGATCCCATCACTATAATAAGAAATGGCTATAAAAATAAAAAAGATTAGCTTACTTGTAGTATCGGTTATGATTAATTTCTGACGAGGAAATTCTGCAGTCATCAAGGCAAGATGAGAAAGATTGATTCAAAGTGCTCATGCATCGAGATACACAGTGTGGCTGATTTGAACAGCAACTTTAAAGGTTAGAGAGTTTGATTCTTACTTTAAATTTTATCAAATAAATGTTAATGCATCTATTTTTTAATTTTCATCGCAGTCAAATTTTTCTTATGCAAGGGATTTCATGCAGCAATTAGTTTCTAAGTTTATGTCTGAGACGAGGCAAAATACTCCATTAGAGTCAAGGGTGATCTCGCTATTAGTCAACGTCCTTTCACACTAAATTTCTGTAAGATTTAAACTTCTGATCAATATCTTATTGAGAGGATAATGGAAATTTATTTTTGAATATATATTATCTGTGATCTTACTTTTTGGAGAGAAGCTGATTGATTAAGAGCCAAATAGTTTTGCTCAGTTATCATATATTCTTGGCGTTAGATTGACTCATAAATTTAGTCCAGCTATTTTTAATAGTCTTGATCACCAAAGCTATTTGACTCATCTAGTATTGCTAAAATAACTGAAAATTAATTTTATAAGGCTTTTATAAAATATATATTTCTTAGAATCCTATGACCTCTTCTTCATAGATGGCCGAGTCTCCAAGTTGATGGATACCTTAGTTAGGGATGACTTTGGTCTTTGGCTGCACAGTTTCTAAATCAGATTTTCAATAAAGCTCTTATTTATGAAAAAAAAGACAAATCAAGATAATATTTTACTCCAGATTTAAGAAATATTGCAGCAGCAGTATTAGTCGTAGAATTTTATTTTACTTACACCCAGATTGCATATAATAGAGATCAAAGGCAATGTTTATTATGAAAATGACCACCAAAATTATGCACAAAACTAGAAGAGGTATAACTTATTATGCTAAATGTTACCAAGTCTTCCTCTTCTGCGCCAAAATCTCTTAAACTTTGTTTCATGAGGTCCCATTTGAGGAGGCTCAGGCAAGGATAAGTCTCCTCCAAACTCTAACAAGGATTATAAAGTTAATATAAAATAGAAAGGGTGAGAAAATAATTTTACTGGTGGAGTTGAAAATGTTTGTGCGAGAAGAGTTAGATCTCACTTCCTTCTCCATTACAACATTATTCATGTTGATGTCTATCGTCTTTGCTTCCATTATTCTCCTCCCTAATTTAACTTATACTCCGATTATATTCTAATATTTTCAATGAAATTAAGGCTTTCTCTATATTCTAAGCTTACACTCTTGGATATTAAAGGAGGATTGACATAATATAATGATTTTCGGATTTTGATAGTCTCTTTGCATTTATAGTTTCTTTCACTCATTTACTTAATGAATGTTGTTGACAATCTACTCCAGAGCTAATTATCTTTGCTATGCTTTTGTATCTGGACTCTTTTCCATCTATGGTAAAAGTTGAATTAATTGTATTAAACAAAAAATTAATTAAAAGTCTACTCATGACGTCGCTGTTTCTTTTCTCTAGTTTACTAATCACTGAGTTTAGTCCTGCGTAAATAGCACTAGCACTATTAATCGGAACTCCACCACTTGCTCCAAGTTTACTAGCATTCAAAGATTGAGTTCCTTCTTAAATAGAATTTCAATTAATTATACTTCTTGATGAAGTCTAGTAAATATGTCTCTAGAAATTGCCATCTGCTACGAGCCTTTGGTGCTGCTTACATTAGTTTGATTCTAAACCTATGGGTTAAGTCCAACTCCTATTGTTAGATTGGTGATACTATTGAGGTTAATGCCTGGAGGAGAGTTCATTCCACTGCCATTCAATATATATTATAAGAATATAGTGATCGGTGAAGCATGGGGTTGATAAGGGTTTGCTCCATTCAATCCATTTTATGAACTTCTGTTGATGTGAGGGAAGTTGCCCAAGGAATGAACTGCATTTTGAGTTTGCTACTGCTATAGAGATTAAGCCATGAAGGGCTAATTTGTATGGATCTGATTGCCTGATTGATTTCTATTTCTATACTTCTACGTATTTGTCTTTTAAAGCACTTTAGAAGCTGCTTATATCAGTTACTAAGGGTTCTCTATAGAGGATACCAGAGACTTTTATTCAAGCTTCTATGGATTAAGTAAATAAATAAATGGAAATAGGATAAATTAGAGAAAGAGAAAAGTTCACTACTCTAAAATTTTCAAATTATGAAATGAGACAAACTTTAAAAATGACTTTTAAGATTATATTTAAAAAAAATATAATAATTACTGCCTTTAAAATTTTAGAGAATTGGATTTGTAGCTTTATTAGAGAGTTAGATGATAGCTTGATTGATAGTCTGAGAGTTAGTAAACTTCGTGGCCGCCTAAGTCTAAGGTAGTTATGAAGTGCTCTAGACTTGGCTTTAATGCTGAGACTCTAGGACCTATCTTTACTACTTTCCCAGAATGACAATTTGCTTAAACTTAGGATTATTCATTTTATTTTTTGAAATTATAGAGTCTGTATTCATCTTAATCTACTGGAACGTGATATTTGAGCTTTAAGATTGAGCCGCAGAACTTAAGCTTATATGGTTAATAAAAAGTCATTTATTTTTGAACTTTGTTTTTCATTTCTTCTTTTTGAAGATTAGGGTACTGAACTTTATTCCTTGTCGCCATCTTGCACTTAAAAGTGCTGATTAAGAGCTTGGCCATGGCTCACCGACATCTTGTGGCCTATGAAGAGTTGAGATTTTTACCTTTACCCAAAAATTCCATTTATCAAAACTTGATCCTAACCAGGACTTTGCATAAACTATCCATCAAAGACTCTGTTTATATGAATTTGTCTTTGTTAATTTGGAAAAAAAAGAATCTTTAAAAATATGAATATAATTGGACTCATAAGGTTAGATTTACCCAAACTTTGTTAAGAAGTCAAGAGACTAATCTGCTGAGCTAGACTCATCTGTTGCTTCATTATGGGTTGGGGAGATTAATGAATAGACTTTTGAAGGTGTGAAATGTCTGTATTTTGTCCAATATCTCGGCTCTAATTCTAATTTTAAGTATTCAATATATTGTGATGGCTCTGAATCAAAGATTGGATTTAGTGAGCGTAATCTTTGATTGGGCTATTCTTTTACTTTGGCCCATTCTTTACTTGCTGACTAAGTTTTTCAGAGTTAACCATCATTCCCTACTTATCCAGAATAGGGAATTCATATCTATGATATCCTCCCATCTGAATTTACACTTACTTGCCAGTAGCAAGGACAGATTCTTGATTGATTTAATACTCGTTAGACCCTCCTCTTGAGCTTCCTTTAGAAAATATCCTTGAAGTCAAAGGTTAATTTACTATCTTTATTTAAAAATATAAATTTAATTGACTGAAGACACTTCACTTTAAATGTTGATATCTTCTTTGCTCGATACGAATTCATTCGTTTTTAATTTCTAAAACTGCTCTTTCTTTTCACTTTTCTTCTTTAGAGATTTACCTCCCACATACCTATTCTTTGGCTCATATATATTTGATGCACCATACTCTTTTGAAAGCTAAGTAATTGATAACTAAGGGAGTAGAGTACCTTGTGACCCGGCATTAAGACTTGTATTTAACTAGTTTTAAGTGGCATGTGGATTCCTTGCTAAATAAAGCTCCTTAGCTATCTAATATTTGCTCGGATAGCCCTTAATACCTTGATTGAGTTAGTAATCCAAAGTTGTATTTGACTCGATATTAAAGAGATACTTCTGCTCCGATCTAGCTTTCCCTTTAGGCGGAGAGTAATTCTAGCTGGCTGTTTTATCTACGTTTCTCTAATGAGTTTTATCGAATGATTAATCGAGTTCTCCTCTAAACTTTTATATTTAATCTTCCTGAAACTAGGACTTTAAATTTACACCAAGCTTTAAGTTATCCAGCTCTGAAGTAGATCTCTGATTAATATGCGCTTGCTATAGCTGATTCTACAAAGATTCAGACATACTCTTGTATGGCAATTCAGCGGCTCTATCTTAATTATACTGCTGGTATAGATTATCCATAGCCTCATCGAATCTCTCTCTATTTAGGTCTACTTAGACACTCCCTTTTTTGCTAGAGATTCTCATGAGACTTCTTCTCGCAGAATGATCTTGGCTAGTTCTTAATTGCTAAATATGCATTGGATGAAGATTTTCAGGTAAAAACATTGCACTCTGGGGATTATCTAGTTCCATCATCTCACTGCTGTTATTATCTTACTATCTATCGTCAATTAACGAGTGAAGTTAAGATCTAGAGTTTTGCTGAAGGATTTCACTATTCTCTCCTCTTTAGAATTCTGAGAATTGCTATGAATCTTAAATTTACCTTTAATTATTTCTAAAGTTATCCTAAACAGCTGAAATTTTAAGCATTGGCTCAGTCATATTTTTATTAGGAACTTAACTCTTCTTCACTTCTTCTTATTTTTGGGGAACGCCCTATTTTATAGTTCCTCTTCTATCTATTTAAAAATTAAAATCCAGTGCTTTCGTATCCTTATTATCAACTGCATCACTTTTCTATTTAGCTACATTGAAATCCATCATGAATTTTTTTGCATGGTCTGAAAATATCTTGTAATATTCTAGCTTCTTCTAATCTATCTCTTTGACATCACTCAACATTGGTGGATACAGAATTTCATAACCACCAAGATTCAGAAGCTCATACTAATCTCTCTCTTATAACTTCTCCACATAGATATCCTATCGCTAAATAGACTGAAGTTGTTTTGAACCTTATTTGCCAATAATTCTTTGCTCGCTTACAGTTTTCAAAACATCTAGTAGTCTATAAATATGTATGGAACAATTTAATCAACTTACTTTGCCTTTTCTAGGACGGTTACATTAAGCAACTTAAAAGTATCGACCAATAAATTTCTCTTTACTTGCTTGTCTAAAGGTGTGTCATCATTAAAGCTAGGTGCATGATTTACTTCAAGCAATAAAGGCTTTCCCTTATCATCAATTATGATATCGAAACCTAGGATTTCAAAGCACATATTATTAAAAATATCTCCAGGCTAAGAAGTTCTATACTAATGCACCAAATCTGGTTAAATTGAAATTAGAGTCTTGACAATGATTTCATGCATTTTGTATTTAAGTGTAGGGACATCTACACCATCTTTTTGAAGTTAATTAAATACAGACTAGAGGCTTCTTTTATGCCCAGTCTCTCCTTTCTCATCAGGCTGTAAAGTTAGAGTTATCTTTATTGATAGCGTAGTTTGTCAAATGAATGAATGGGTTACTGAAAGCTTTCAATTTGAACTTTTCCGAAGCAAATCTTGCAAGGCCATCTTGATGCATGAATATTCTCAAAGGTTAGACATTAGTCACTAGAACATATATTCTTAGGTCGAATTTATAACCATCAATTAGATATGGATTTCTCATGTACTTTTAAACAACGAGATGTTCTTCTGGATTTATTGACTCAATATTTCTAGTAATAAAGATTCCCTTTCCCTATGACATACACTCTGGCTTTACTATGAAATTTAGCTTGACTCCTCGTTTATAAGCATTTTACTAAATATTTTTCAGCTCTGGCAACTCATAGGGTAAGAGCCAAGTCTTGGGAAAGAACTTATAATCATTAGGGAATTACTTCTTCATCTTCTTTAGATTTCTCGCCAAGTAATTTTTCCTAGCTATGTTATACATTCCTGGGAAATGGTTGATCTTCTAATGCGGTTTTATCTTAGGAAATTTGTCAATTGGTGGTGCTAAATCTGTCCACTGAATATCCCACTCCACTCCAGGTAGCCAAGGATCTTTGAGAGATGTCATTCTCCAGCCAAACTCCTTCTTAGCGATGTCTTTGATAATGCTATACTGCGTATCTTAAATAATCAGTTAGGATTATACACCATAAGAGAGTAATCTACGGGTTTTGTTTAGAGTATTTACTTACAAAACGCATTAAATGTTATTCTTGGAGGTTTTACTTCGGCTTGATTACTTTAGGTTATTGTATTATTTTGATCTAACGCCCTTGAGGATTATTTTTTCTAATCAGTCTTTGGCTTCTTCTTTTTCTTTTGCTTATTGGTTTCATTTTCGATTGTTATTGTATCCCCCTGCGAGAGGACTGTATCCTAGGACTAGGAATAGACTGTTTACTGCTGGCTTTTCATAGAGATGTTTTGCGTTAACTCGTTCCTATCACGTCTTTAAATATACTCTCTTTATTTGGAAAAGTAATTTAATTACTCAAGCCAAAAATTAAAATATATTTCCTTCTCTAAATCAGTTAATCCCTCTAGAGATAAGGGTGATGGTGCATATGGAAGTCTATTTGATAGTGAGTGAGTCAAAACAAATGCAGAAAATGAAAATTTCATTCTGTTGAGCTGTTCGAGAAATAACTTAAGCATTCCAGTACAAAGGGACTGTCACTTAAGGCCAATATTTCATAATGGGATTTGTTATTACAGCAAAGCGAAATCCTAACTCAATAAAAGTGAATCAATAAAATCTATGAATAATTGAAAATTTATTTTTTATCAGGACATTATAAGCTGTATCATTACTTTTCATTTTTAGAAAATTTTCTTTACATAAAGAGAAGTGTGGTGATGTTACTTGCTTGCGAGGCATAATGAGCTTGCGCAAGCTTTTAATCATAACCTAGCTCTAATATCGGTGAGATGTATTTCTCAACCGAACATCTTTAGTCGCAGCTAAGATTAGAAACTCACCTTTTATAAAAAGAGATAAAAAATAGGCAATTATATGTTAATGCGCACACCCTTCTTTCTTTTCCTATTTAATAATTAATTATAAAGTTAAATAGTAACCTCTCATTTAAAGCTGAACTTATACTACTAAGCACAATTATATAATATAAAATCATCACTTTAATGGAAAGCAAAGATATAGCAGCAGGAGCAGAAAACTGCAACAAATATTTAGCGTCAGCAATCAGCGCAGAGTGCTCAAGTCCTTGACCAAATTCAAAGACGCAAGCTATGAGCATCCTCTTTTCATAGGCTGTGAATCTATGTATGCTCACAACTAGATGGATGGAAAGATCAAGGTTTTAAAAAAAGAAGTACGATTACTTGTTTATCTTCAATTGAGTGTTTTCTCTTTTGAGGATTTGGTAGAGTCAGCTGTTGACACATCCAAAGCGCAAGTAAATGGGAACACATATCATGCAGTACTTAAGGATCGACATCATGTGGATACCTTATATGGAGCTACTGAGAGCACCTATTACAATTTTAATGGCTTAGAGTACATCGTAGCGGTTAAGAGGACGGAACAGTTCAGATTTATGACTACGGCAAGAATAAGGGAAAAGAATCAAAGGAGAGAAATATATTCACTGTGACCAACGAAGCCACAAATCAAACTCTGTAGCACCCAGACGAAATAAAGCATAAATTATTTGCCAAGGTGTTTCAAATACACTCGTTTGTTTATTTGCGGAAAACTTATATGAACATATTGATAGCGTAACAGCAATTGAAAAGAATTTCAAAGATCTAAAGATGTTTGCATCCGCAGGCAAAGACACAAGCGTTTGCTTCTGGAAATTCGCTGAGAATTAAGAGCCAGTTAAATTTGTGCAGGCAATTGAGATTAATGTTGCAAATAATATTTTTAGAAGGAACAATTTGCATAGGGTTCGACTGCAAGCATAGGAAGCATTACTTCTCTTAAATGGCTAGAGGAGCAAGTAGTTTTAATGAGTTTGACTGATGGAACTGTGCAAATGAAAGATCTCAGAGAAAATTACTTATTTTCCTTCTTTCCTATAAATAGAAAATGAGAAAGCTCCATGCTCTCTTCTTTTCAAAACTGATTGCCCAATATGGGACATGAGTCTTCTATTGAGGCCAAGTGGAAACTCGATTATCATCGCAGAAGACTCAGGGAGGATAAAGACTATCGACCCTAGATAGAGCTAAAACTTTACCCTTGTTTATGTAAGTTTATCACTTAGATTAAATTTTCTTTAGGATGCTTTACATGAGTCAGCTCTAAAACTCTCAATTGACAAAGTTTCAACTTCTCCTGACTCAGGATTAGTTCTTACAGCAGGATTTGGATAAAGTGTTAGGACTTCATTTTTTTAATTGTGTCAAAGTTTTCGATTTGCAGAACTCTGAGTCAAGGATTCTTGCAAACTTCAAGACAAGTGACAACGTCTCTTGTGTAAAGTCCATCTATAGCAAATCTTAGGGAAGAGCAGCAACTATTTTTGGAACCTACGATGGCAGGATAAATTTCAAATATTTGTGAATAATATCGATAACTTAATTAACCTTAACTTATTTGGAAAAATTAAGACTATAAGCAACAATTTAAAACCTAAACTAGCATTTAAAAGCAGTCGATAAGAAGAGGAAATTTTATTTAACTTTTGAAGTTAATTAGTAAGCTTAATTATTTATTTGCTGAATTCTCTCCTTTTATGGAGGCGAATCATTAATGAGAAGCTGTGTTTTCTAATTATTGATCTCCTACTACTTAATGACCTTCTCCACTTTGAGCTCTGAATTGTTTGCTATGAGGTTTTTAACTCTAACCCATGCTTGCAACCATCATTAGCATCTCCATAGTTTTTTAGAGTTAGGCAGGATTCATATTGCCACCTACCATTCTTCCTTTGGGATGAGAATATTAGCACTTTGGATTGTAACATTTGATACCATGCTTACAAGGGATCTACAACAAAGACTTAATTTCTGAAAATTCTTACCTATGGATGGATATACAAACATTTCTCTCCATGCTTGCATTTAGGGAAGAATTCACAATCCTCTGTGGGATGAAAATATGGGCATTCGTCATCTCCGTTTCTGCAATTGGGAAAATGCCTGCACTTTACTTTCTTTTTCTCGTCAGCTACTAGATCGGGAACTTTTATAATACGGATGTTGTTTTTGTGCGAGCCTAGATCTATGACCTTATTGCTTCCCATGTTCTCTAATTTAACCTCCTCTTACTGATTTGATTTAGATCCATTTACTTCTGCCTTCTTTAGTCTCTTGTGGATGTCTTATTTATCTATCCTTGGGATGATAATTTTGCCTTTATCACTCTTTAAGCCCTCTTTTCTTATGAGGCTCTCAAGATCCATATCTAGATAAGATTTGTCTTAATCTCTTTCTGCAAGAGGTCTCTTCTTCAGCCTGTTGAAAACGTCTGAACTTTCTTTTGACGCAGTATCTGCAGGTTCCAAACTTTCAGATTGTCTCTCTCCTTTGTTGAGAGTGATAATTTTTCTGGCTCCTGATGGTACTGTTGCTGCTGATTACTGTACCACACCTCCTTTGGTTGATTGACTAGCATCCTGGCAAGCCTTCTTCAGCAGGTTTGATGGCAGACCTTTAGGACCTCCTTATCTTCCATTCGCAGATCCTCCAAGTGAGTCTCCCTTCGCCGCCACTATAGAAGTCAACTTGACTTGCTGCTGGGACTCTCCTGATAGTTGTTTCAACTCACCTTCGAATTCGTTATTTAAAGTAGGGAGCTTTAATTAGAGCAACCTTTACTCTACAACACTCAAATCTTCAAACTCCTCAAAATTTCCATTTGCGAACATGTCAACTACACTTGCTGAGTCAGCGTTAGTTCTGCTTGTCTGCGAACCTTGTCCAAATTTAGGTTTTAGATGAGAGAATAACCAATCAACCAAAGTAGCAGTCCCCTAAGAAAAAGTTAGCAATGGGTATTGAATAGTGTAAAGGGAAGATATCTAGCCTTTCCTAATCCTGAAATACTTACTTCATTGAAAAGTTCTTGGAGCTATGTGAGTAGTTCTGATTTGGGGCAATTTTCAACCACTGCAATTGTAGCGACATAACTAAAAGAATGCCATTTAAGTTATCATTAGCAAATACTCTACTATAGCATCTGAGTTTGCCATTTTAAATTGATCCACTAGTATCTAAGAAATGTCTGCCTTAATCTGGTTTAGAGTCAACTCTGAAACATTCTTCAGATCTAGAGTGGAGCTCTCGGTTACTGTCTAACAATTAAATAAAAATACATGATAGTATAATTAAAGTCTAGCTTTCTTGCTGAGGAGGTGCTTATTATTTTGCAGCTGCTTATTTCCTGGGCGGCATACTTTTTAGTTTTCAAATTATTTATACTATATGTTTGTAAATAATATGAAGGCAATTAAAAAACATTTTTCATTTAAAAATCTACTTAAAGTTTCTTGCCCCTAAATTATACTATAATATTGATTAAATTTATACAAAAGTTAATCCAATAGCAAATAAATTTAACCTTGAGGGGTAGACCACGTTTCTGGATTGATAAAATGCGTAATTTCAAATATTCTATTTACTAACTTAACTATTAAAGCTTCTCTTTGGATTCTTATTATAATAAACTTACTTGAGTATATTCATAAGTTTCTTGCTTTCTATTTTGAGTGGGGTTTAATAACATATACAGATTTAATTCTCTCTCGTAAAGAGCAACACCATTATAACTTTCGTGAACTCGAGAGCACTTATGATCCACAACTAATATAATAGCTTCATAATGTATAATCTTTAAATTTATTGAGCTTGTTCTCTTCTGAAGCTCCATTCGGTCAGTTTTGCGGCCAGGCAACTCCCTCTTTCGGCTGGCAGTAAAACCAGACCGCTCTGGACGGTCAATACAAGCTACCTGTGAGTTTGACTTCTAATAACCAATTTGCATCTAAATAGAAGCTAATTTTAATTTGCTCAGCAACAGATGCAACAATTAAACATGAATAGTGTGCCTGCTGACATCTTGATCAAAAATAAGCAGCAGTAACTTATTTCAAACGCGCCCACCCAGCAATCTCATCATATTTAAAGATGCTAAGAGTGATTCAAAAATTTTAATGGACATCAGAGAGCTGGATCCAACAGTTTTCAAGCACCCCTGACTTTTCAGGGATTCGTTTAGTGTTTTATGTATAATCGCTTAGACACTCCCAACCCCAGGGTTTACTCTTAACACAATCTAATCATTCACTAGCGCAGCAGCCCCATCAGATTCGATTAGTAAACCAAGCAACTTAACGACTCTACCCTCCATAGGGGCTCCTCAACTCCCCTCTTTCAGCCTCGCTCCTTTAATAACACTTGATAACTCAAAAGATCTTGCATTATCTCAAGTGGATTTAGGATCTGAGGATAATTGGGTTATAAAATTATTTCAAGATAATTTATTAAAGCTAGAAAAGAGATAAAAACTGAAATTGATTGAGAGCATATTGAACGAGTGAGAGACTATATTTCAGAGAATTAATTTTTATCCTCAGTTCCCTTAAGGGCCACTTAGTATTCGATAATATCATAAATTTTCAGTCACAAGATTTCCTCTAAAAATAAAGATGTAATTTTTATAGATTATGATGCTCTTGCCAACTATTTTAAATAGCTTAGCTTTCTACTCAATTTTGACTTTAAATCTGAATTTCCCTTTAGAGACAGATTGATTAGAGTTTTGAGTAGTTATTCAATCCTTGGCAAGGGAGACAGGTTTTTATGTGCTCATAAAATGCAAGTTGATTTGAAAATGACTGTGTGAGTGTGAAAATCTATAAATATATATATTCTTATTTTCACGCTATTTATTTTCTACTACTAAAATTACGAGCTTTAAATTTATAATGATTTAATTGCAAGAGTGAGAAGCATTTTTATAATTATTCTTTCTGGCATTTAATGAGTTCAAAATATTATACTAATTTTATTAACAAATCAGGTTGGGTAAAATTTTTATTTTTATTTTGGGTGAAGAGAACTTAACAATTAAATTAGTGAGAGCTTTAAATTAATTTTAAACTCAGATACTAGCCCACTCTGAGCAGGTTACTTATCCTAATATATCACAGAACTCAAAAAATAAATGAAATTATCATTTCAATATTTAGGGAACTAGAATTATTGATTCATATATGGAAAATGAAATTTAAATGAAGTTAATAAAAGAAGAGAGAAGTAAAAACAAGTGGATTTTTATGATGATTAATTTTTTTCTTTGTTTCTTTTTCTGGGATAATAGTTTGAGGTTTATTAAAAATAGGGTTCTCTAACTTTGGATCAGTACTGCAATTTCGATATAGCTTTACTCTTGTAACAAATATTATTAAATATTAAGTAAGAATCTGAAATTTTTTTATTTTATTTTTTGGAGTAATATCTTAGTTAAAACATACATTTTCTATTGCTTTGTTACAAATAATACAAACAAAATTTTTTAATTACAAATTTAATATCTTTCAATGTATTTTATTTTCTTTAATTTGAGAAATATAGGTTCATAGAAATAATTAGAAGGAGTCTTTACTGCAAAAAATTTAGCCCAGATGATTCTTTGCATCTTAAATATAATTCTAAAGTAATTGATTTTATGAATTAAAGACTAATAACTTTTAGGTTTCATCTGTGTTATAAAATATCTGGCATATTAAAACTAGAAATTTGAAATAATATTATTTCTGAAGAGCTATATTGAATTAAAAGATATGAATACTATTCGAAATATTCCTCACACCACACTATCTCATCGAATCTAAAAATAAATTTATTTAATCTGTCCTTTGAATAGGCTGTTTCTGCTACATTTAAAGCGAGTTCACTTAGTTATTTTCGAATGAAATATTATTCAATCTAGGATCTAGTGGGATATTCTATCTAAAAAATATATAATAACCTATTTAACATCAATTTTATGATATTCAGAGCCTGAGAATATTAATCCACAATAAATTAAATAAATCCCAATGAAAATATTTTTTTATTAATCATTATAACACCTAGGGACAGCTGCGAAAGTATTATAAAAATTATTAATATTTTAAATAAGCTAGCTAGTTATGACTGTTATGGTGCTGTTGGGCCAAAAATTGAGAATTCTGTGTAATATTATGAGCATTAAATCCGAATTTTTGTGCCTGCTAAATCTGAGAGTACTAGTTCTGAAGAATTAGCTCTATATATAATTTGAAAATTAATTCAAATAACATCTGTCACAAAATCTTAATATATATAAAATCAGTTAATCTTATGGCCAAGATTAATGACTATAATTCTAAATAATTCTTTAACAATATATATTATCAATAATTGAAAATCTAAATAATTTTGATAGCTATTGTCCTTCCATGATGAAATAAGATTATGGGTTCAAATTTTAAAGAGGGAGTTGCGAGTGTGGAGCGAAAAACTGATTATTTTGCTTTTAGGTAGATGTGGCATTAACATCGGAGTTAGAAGCAGACTGTGATTAGCTCCAGCCGAAATCCTTGCATCCCATTGCCAAAGGATTACTCTAAAAGAAGTTTGTGCTCATGTTTTGGCCCTTAAATAAATAACATTAACTTTGCATTTTTAAACCTGTAATGGGAATTGCTAAAATGGATTTTTACCAGACAACTTGAATATATTTTGCAATTGAGAGTAATATATACTACGAGATGTCATTTATTTGACAAGTGTCTGAAATAATTTGGGTCATCAAGTTTTGAATTGCTATCTGAGAGTAGTTAGCCAGCGAGAGGGCTGTCCTTGCTTTAAAAATTAAAGTTTTGTATCCTCAGCAGTTGCGTTTATTAAACATTAGAACCTTCTCGAGTGCACTCCAAATCCAAATCTTAAACGCCCTCTTGGTATCTCTTAGCAGGCCTACCTCTCCCCAAGCGAGTAAGGAAAGGGTTTTAGAAGATTTCAATTTTTTTCTCCTCATCGAAGTTTCAAAAAGCTAATGAATACGGAGGATAATTGTATGAAGGTGCATCTATTGTATTACCTTGAGATCTAGACAAACTTCTCTTCAGATATTAAATTAAGTCTGAAAAGCAATTACATTTATTTTAGTAGATGCATATTCGCTGGAGGTAATTAGGGCTTTGGAGTGTTCTTTGAAGTCTCGTTTGTGTCTGCGACAGACTTCGTAGTTCATCATTTCCCAGCACTCTCCGCAAAATAAATAGATCTCCACTTTGCAAGTAATTATTTAAGCAAAGGATGTCTCTGTTGCTTTTGGATTTGGAAAGTGAGAGATTCACCATAAGGATTTTCCAGTCTTTTGAGCCTCTTTAAACCATCACAAATATCAACACAAATTAGATAAAATACTCGTGTATCAATAAAATTTAAATCAAGTTTGTCTCCAGGGGTTATTTCAAATTAAAAGTAAATATTTCTTAAAAATAATATAATCCATCAAATTTATTTATGCCAATAAGGAGTTATATTTTAAATTGAAAGCAATTTAAACTTAAAAATATAAAAATTGTAGTATAGTAGATTGAATTTAATACTTTATTAAAAGTAAGTTTAATAATTACTTCTTACTTTTATTGGGTACGAAATAAAGCTTATATATATTAGATTAAATACAGCGGGTGAAGGACCTTTAAATTTCTAAATCTTGCCCTCTGCTGTTTATTTCAAATCTTTTTCACTACTTTTGCCCCTCCTACACTCACAACTTTTTTACATTTGGCATTTCGCACTACTCTTATCCTTTCCTTTTCCCCTAAATTTAGTTCACACAGCTTAAAATAAAAAAGCAATTTTAAGATTCCTATTGAGTGAATGAACTATATTTTAATGAGATAACTCAAGTAGAGGATTAGGCTAAGAATAAAATTTAAAGTAGACTGCACCTCCCACTCTTCAATTCAACTTAGATCTATTATCGAAACCTAAAGATTCAAAAAATTGGGTCACTTCAAAGCCAGGGAAGCCAAATCCAAGTAAACGCACAAGTGAACTAAGATCCAATCACAAGTTATGATCAAACTAAGAATCCACTTATCAGCTCTTTGCCCCCTCCTCCCTTCAGTATCGCAAACCTTAAATTCTTTAGGTAAAATATATTTATAGTGAATTATGTGGCAACCTTTAGAGCTCAGAAAAGCTGAATTCTATTCCTTTTAACAAAAAACATATAAAAAGACATTAATTAAACCACCTAGATTATGTTAAAAATTGTAAAGATTTTAGACCTAAAATATATTTCTGTATATAATTAAGGTCTTAGCTTAAGTAATAGAGTTTATTTCCTATTAATTTTAATTTGTGTTCATAACACCGTAAATATAGTTATATTTTAAAGATCAAAAGCAGCCTTCCTCTCCTAAATGCAGGCAATAACCCAGAGTAAAACAGCAACTCAGGTAGCTTTAACTTCTAACTTGTTCTAGCAACCTCTAAGTTTCAAACTGGCCAACTAACATTAAATATTAATCTTTTAACTATCCAGTGATTCCTCCCTCGCTACCCTAGCAAGCTGCAGAAATAGAATCTCCTCTTAAAGTTTCTTTGATCGGAAAATAAGACAAAAGCGCAATTAGAAAAACTTCACACTCTTTCATCTAAGGATCTCATTTGAATGATAAGCATCACAAGGAGCAAACTAATTTCTTCAATTTTACTTTTATTAAAGAGCTAGAGATGGATAATGATGCTGCGTCTTCTGATGACAGCACATTCCCCTCAGAGAGTGCAAAGAGTGATAGTGAGGTCGCCTTAAGCAATGAAGAAATTTGTGCAATCGTAAATAGTCCACCCATAGCTGCTTAAAAGAAAGGGTTCATTTTGAACTCTGAAATTTATTAACTTTTAATTTATAAATTGCAAGAAAGTCCAATCTTGCAGTTAGCCATGGTCAAGATTTCTTCTTTGACAAACAGAAAACAGGTTCAGAGCAAGATCACAACACGATAATTGCCCAGCTAAATCAAATTTAAATGTAAATTTAGCTATTTGGGCTCTCCTCATTTGAATAAGCCAAAAACAAAGAGGCAGAAAAATTATCAGCTGAGGCCTCTCATAGATGGCAAAATTTACAAAATAAGTACTATGAGAAGCCAAAGGCCCTGACTGCCCCTAAGAGAACTGAAATCCCCATGCCTCTTTGAAGAAGATCATAATCAGGGTCTTAAATATGAGGATAACACATATTATGGCGCGGTCTGAAGACAAAAGAATCTCTTTTACTAGCAGCAAATTTTGTAGAAGTATTAAGACAAAATTAATTTGACCTCAAGAAAGCAGTTTCTTGGGAGTCAAATTTTGTGAATATATATTAATCCAAGACTAACTTTCAAAGTTAGTGAATAAGTATGAACTTCAAATATAAACGAAAAGGCTGTAGAAGTGATAGAAAATTCGATTGTCAATCAGATCAAGCTTACTTTCTTGGAACTACTCTTTGACACATTAAAGAAAAAATCTCCTTCTTATCATCACTCTCGACTAGTTCGAGTTTGATAATTGAGTTATGAGATATTCAATTTACTTTGCTAAAGAGAGGATCCTACTTTGTGAAGATGATACAATTTAGGGAAATGCAGGGACATTAAAAGACTATGTATCTTCAATTTTTATTTGGAGATATCTTTATCTTACACTCAGAAGAAGCCAATGAAAGAGGTTTTGCTTAGCAAAACTTTCCAGATTTTTAATTTCAAAGGATACAGTTTCCGCATGAGACCTTTAAAAGCAAAATGCGCAAGGGCTAAATAAGGATTCTCTTCTAAAGTCCCAGCCCTTGCCTGGAAGCTTATTGGTGATTCAGTTTGCATTTCTCTAAATAATCACTCAACACAATCATATTATCTTGAACGCTCACTGAAATAATAGAGAATAAGAATTAAGGCAATTTTAAAATGCTAGTATAGAATAATTTGCAAACATATATCCTTCCAGTAGTAGAAATATCTCTATCGATTACTATAAAATATCACTTCACTTTCATAGTATGTAGAGTGATAGTGGCGAAATAATAATTATCAAACCTTTCTTAAGTTAGTGGACGGCAGAGAAGACTTTGACTCTCAGATAAGTATATCAGAATAAGTCTTCCTCCTCCACGGATTCTATGGTCTTATCGTGATTTTTATCTCCTTCTTTTTTATTTTTGAGGATCAAAGCGCCACTAAAATATATAGAATGAGTTTTAAATTGCACTAGTCATAGCCTTCTTATTTTTAAATTACACTTTATTTTGATTAGCTCCAGGTGTCTGAGAGCCGATAGCGGATCCTCCTTCTATCTACTGTTGGAGTTTCTATGTGATGATCTCATGTTGCTGCAATATTCCCTTTTTATGATGATTGAAGCTCACAAAGTAGAAGTGCATGTCTTCAATTCCATCATCATCCAGAATGTGAGATTTCAACAAACTAAACTTCCTTAAAGCAAAAATTATTGAAAGCTCTATCCTAAATGATTTACTAAGATTAAGGTTACCCATCTTCCCAGTTTTTGCAAGAGTCAGATCATTTATAGTATCCCCAAACTGCTAACTGATATTCAGGGACTTCTTGTGAGCTCCTAAGGAATTTCCGAGAGTGTGTATTTTCTTCATTAATCCTCTTTATCCGGTGCCATCAACAATTTTTATAATAATTTGTCTTGATTTATCATAAAAAATCATTAGGATCGTCTTGAACTATGCAACTACCTCCCTCAGAGTTTTATTAGTTGACTTTCATAATAAAGTTGTGACTACCTATCTTTCTATGGTTAGCCCCATTGGAATAGTCTATGTGGCGGCTCATGCTAGAAGTGTCATTTGTTACCTGATTGGCGGTAGAATCTGTGATGATTAAGTCTTAACGGTTTTGAGTCACCTAAGATAATACTCTTTGCTATTATTTACTGCTATTCTACTAGTAATTCATCATGCCTCCACCTTATGAAATTTAAATTGAGAAATAAAGAAGTGCTGTTAATGATAAAATTAGGTTCGGGATCATCTATTGCTGAGGACCTTTCTTCTAGTTTGAAATATCCACCACGCTCGAATTATTAGCATTCTTAAGAAGAGACTTAGATGACTGCTTTCTGATTATAACCTCCTTTTGCTGCTATCGAGGAAGTTGAGTGCCACTCTAATTTAAGATGTTCTAAGTTTGATTCAGCTAAGAACCAGCTGTTATCTATTATAATTCAAGATATATAAAAATTGATCTGAGTCATATTCAAGTTTTGCGTTGCTGTCGCTCCCATAATTCCAGCAATCTGCTATGTTTGATTGAAACTGTTCATATTTGAGAAAGATTGCGGGTTTAAGATACCTGAGTTCAGCTGCTGAGTTATATTTGCTGGTGAAAGCACGTTATTTGAAGAGTAGAGAGCTGTGTTATTTAAGAAAGATTGGGAATCTTCATTCTAAATCAGCATATCCTGAGTGTTTCTAAGCACACTTCCTGGGCCTCCTCTAGATTTTTGCTATGATCTTCCTCTTTCAATATAAGAGAGATTAGCTTGGTTGGGATCTATTCGCTTGCTAACTTAAGGAAATTAAATAATAAAAGAAAAACGCCAGATCCGGATGCAGCATTCTTTTATTGGTTAGCTAAATACTTGCTGGTGCTAATTGCTTCTTCATAGCTTTTAAGAATAGAGTTAGCCTTCTTAGAGTTGAGATACGCAAGCGCTTTATTACTAAGGATGTTGCCTCTTCCATTCTAACCGCCTCCAATTTAGTTTTAGCTCTAATTGAGTAAGTTGTTCTGCCTTCTATTATTCGGTGTGACATTAGTAAACTTCAGCTTTGTTATTGATCTTAGATATCAAATTTAAGTATATGTACTTCAATATACTTTACTTTGCGAGATTTTAGCTCTTCCTCCAGTTTAAATAGCTTATGGAGAAATGATCTGTGTTTAATTGAGCAAGCCGTTTCCAACTCCATTCATCATTGCCATTTGAACTCCTATATCTGATTAATCATTAGACTGTAATAGAATCTTAGAAGCAGTAGTTGAGCTCGCTCCTATCATTGCCGACTGATTCAAATTCACTGAGCTCGGCTGTTAAGAAACACTACCCATCATACACAAAAATTATTTAAACATCACAAATAATTATACTAGGCTAGTTCATCATTTAGCTGTTGATAGGCGTATTTAAGAACATCATTTGCATATTTACTGAGTTAGTGAAACTTATCAATAGGGATAGTGATATAAAAGTGTTCTTGGTAGTTTGTGGGAAATTGCTCGCCATCTGTGACGAGTGCTACTATTATGCCTACCTTATATAACTTTGAGAGCCCTAGTGCTGCGATCGCTTTGATTTATTATTTAAGGTCGCCTTTTTCAAATCTTGAATGTAGGACTTCAGGTTAAGTAAAATAAAACTCTACTCTATAAGTATAGGTTATTAGTTGTTGGTTCTTATTACAAGCCGCTATTTTATTGGTTCATAACCATGCCCTGATTATTCATCATCATGTTGCTCTAGTTTTGAATAGCTTGCATTTAAATTAATGCTGACAAACTATAATTTAAATAGAGATTTGAGTCTGTAGATGAGCCGCAGAGTTTCCCCTCTCTTATGAGAAGTGCTGCTGGGAATTTTTCATCATTAAGTAATTGTTTATTATTCTTCGCAATAGATCAAAGTAATTATAATAATCCTACCTGCCTCCTTTTCCTCTTCTTCAGCTTACTAAATTAATCATCATATATATTAAAACGATCCTATAAGCATTCTTATTTATCTGCTTTTTTATTTGGAATCATTAACACCAACCTTCCTTTTGTGGGGAGCAAAGAAGCATTTTATAAAGGAATAGGAGAAGATAAAGAAGGTTAAGATTTACACATATATACACATTCACGTTCATTCCAAATGCTATACATGATATCTTCAAAAGAGATAGAGGAGTAAACTTTGACTCATTAAGCTGACTCTTGGTCTTGTGCGTTGATATATTTGAGTTAAGTTTTGCAAGTATAAAAAATTGATGTGGTCAATTCTGTTGTTGCAGAAATTGATTTCTTGCTTCATCGCGTCTCTCACTTAGATGCTAAGCTCATCTGAAGCGCTTTCTAATTCTTTCACATAAGTCTGCAACTTCAAAGCATCACCTGCGTTAATTGCTTTCCTCATTGAAATTATAGGCAGTATTTTTAGATTCAAATGAATGCTCATTTTCAATCTGTACTCATTGACTTTCTGAGGAAGTTGAGGGTTCTCTTCGTTGGGAGGGAGCTCACTATTGAATGATTTGGGCAGGTACGATTTGCTAGCCGGCATCTTGAATTCTCTTTTCTAAAACCAAAAATGTGAGTGTTCAAATTCAAACTCTTGATTAGACATTTTCTATCTTCATGAAATCTTTCGTTAAAACCTATCTATTACTTACAGTCTCTTGAGTATAAAGTTGCTTGTAGTCTTGATTTTGAGTTTACAGGTACTTCAGAATAACCTCCTCATCCTAAATGCATTTAGTATCTTGCCTTCAAAATTTTAAATTCCTTACTTCGACATTCTTCTTTGCTCTGAACAATCTGACCAGCAACTCTTCTCTCTATTAAGTTTATAAAGATTAAGACTTTCATTACTTGATGGGCCTCTTTGGATTACTGGCTTGTAGCCTTAACTTGAATCACCTCCTCTTGTGGTGTTACGCTCTCTACTGCTGCTGCTGCCTCTCCTTCCATTTCAATTTCTGAGATTTATTTAAATATTTCATTTTCGAAACAAAGATATGCTATTGTAGCTCTCACCCTTGCAGAATGTTTCATGGCTGAATATATGAAAATAGAAATTGATGCAAGGATTAGATTGATAAGCTGAATTCTTACTAAATTTCATTAGGATAATTAAAACAATGATGTCTAATAATTCATACAATGGAAAGTTGATAGGCAGCTTTAGAGTTATTGAAATTTGCGGAAGAAAACTAGCGTTCTCACCAGACTTTATGATGCTGTTCATAACTTCCTCTATATTAATTGCTCCTACTCTTGTACACATTATATTCACGTAGGTAATTATCACAACTATCCATTACTCATTTTATAAGTGCATTCTCTTTGACATGCAATCCTGCTAAGCATGTATAATAAGAAGATTAAGAATTTATAAACTTAGTTTTTAGGAACTTGGCTTTTCCTTCGATTGAGGCGAGGATAATCGTGAACATCTTCTACATTATAACGGCACTTTTATCCCTAAACTTTCTGATTAAGACTTCATCAACAGATCCCCATTTTAATATTTTGTGACCCAGGAATAATACCAAGGCGGCCTAAGCATGTTAACCAGAGTAAGGAATTGCAGGGATAGTAACTGTCTCCGAATTCGAAGAACCTTAGACTGAAGCAACTAGAATAGTAACATAACTAAGTTAAGCAAACTCTACACCAGTTGGATTTGAGTAAAGTTTCCCAAACCAAAAATAGGTCCATAAAATCACCTCATCCAAATCTTGCCTATATATATTATAGATTTAATATAGTATATATAATCTTGGACTGTAGAGAAACTAGACCAACGATAACTCAGTAGCTGCATCACTAAACATATAGGAGAGGGCAGGAGGAATGGATGGCTTCTCTCAGGAACGTTTTGACCAATCAAATGATATGATAAATCAGAGACCAATAAGCAGCTAAAACAAGACTACAGAGAGAAACTAAAAGGTTCATCCTATGACTGAGGATGTGAAGGGTCACTCGTCCATTGAAAGAAGAGATCGCAAATAAAAACAAGGAGATAATGATGAGGGCTTCTCTCCTAAGATAATTTTGGCGGATAAAGACAATGAGAAGGAGAAGAGAGCCAGCATCGGAGGAAGAAGCAATCACAGTAAATCAGAATCATAAAGAAGAGTATAATACGAGCAAATTAGCGACACTTAATCTCCCTCAAAGAGATATCTTTTTTAATTATAGACTGAGCTAAAATAACAATGACGGCCAAGTAGATGCAGTCTTTTAAGAGATAGGTGACTCAGGTAGATTTTAAGAGCTTAATCCAAATAAATTGCATCAAACTTAAGATTACATTTCATCCACTCAATTGTCATAAAATATAAGATTAAAACACGAGGATGATTTCAATTGACTAACAAGAAAGTGCCCTCATTTAAGGCTTTATTTTTTTATTGTTCAACAGGCAGCGATAAAGTAGTAGTGGCTTATGATGCAAACAACAATGAGATTGTTGTTGAAGATCAATAAAACTATCAAAGCAATGAATCCTCTTCTTAAGAAGAATATTGTAACCTCTCTCCTAGTTTTATTCTAATCTCAAAATTTTAGATGCTGTAGTGAGAGGTATAGAGATAGTAGTTCATTTTTGCAAGACATGCAATTTAGTGAGGCCACCTAGGGCCTTCCACTGCTCTAGATGCTAAGTGTGCATAGAAAGTCACGGTAAATCTTATATATACCTTAAAATTTGTTGTAGACCACCACTGTCCTTGGGTAGGGACTTGCGTAGGAAGGAGAAATCACAAGTTTTTCCTTTCATTCCTCATTTGCATACTCATCCATGCGACTTTCACATTGACAACTGGAATTATAGTAATCAAATAAGATTACAACAGCAGTTTCAGTGAAGACTATATTGCAAATTACCCAGCTTTTCTTACTAATTTTTTAGCTTGGGTAATAACTATCTATGCGGGATTCATCCAATCATGAATTAATTTCTAAAATGATACGGAATGAATATTTCATCCTGCTCTTTATGTTTCCGTTTATGATCTACCATTCATACCTTGCGAGCAGAGGGCGCACTACAAATGAGGAAGCGAGAGGGAAATACCAGAGATGGAGAACCAATCCATTTAATCTTGGCTTCGCCAAGAACTGCAGACGTTTTTGGAGTTCAAGGCCAAGCAGAATTATCAAATCAGATGAGGAGGTTAACAAATATATAGAGGAGAATTCTTGGCAGCAGGAGAAATTTCATATTCAAAAGAGGAGCAACGCAAAGGCAGAAATTGATGCGGATGTAGATTGAATTAACACATGAATAAAAAATAAATTTGTCTTAGGATATAATTTACGCTCTAATTTCAAAGAGGTTCTCCGATTAATATCCTGAATAAATGTTGGTAATAGATAATCATTATCAAATTGAAACATATTTTACTTTACAGTATTTAAATAAAATCTATACTCTCTCATCAAAAGCCTATTCCGCTTTTACTTCTTAAGGGATATCTTTATCATATTCTTGGATATCAAAGCAGAGGAATTGTAATAAGGCTTGAAATAAATTACAGCTTGTCTTCTCAAAGAAACTCTATACTTCGACGAATGTCATGATCAACAAGTTCATTCTTTTCTAATCTAAAAATGAAATTAAAATCTGCAACAGCGTGCTTTTACTCCATGAAGCATGCTCTTATAATTTTATTTTCTTCCTCATCTTCACTGTCCTCACTATCGTCACCTTCTTCTTTCATTCTTTCCTCAGAGTTGAGCTAATTTTACAGGATAGTGGCTTCTAATTCGAAATCTCCATAGTTCTCCTCCCTCAAACTATCTAGCAGTTTAAATGCTAGCACTTGATAGTCGATATTATCCAAATAAATCTTCACCAAAGTTAAGATTGCCATTAACTTTAATTTCCTCTATGAAGGGTCTTCAATCAAAGCTTTACAATAAACTGAAATTAAAATTAAGCTTTTAAAAAGACTATGAAGTCTTCAATTGTTAGAGTACTTTGATGGGAGGTAGTTTAATAGCCATATGATTGTGGAGTGAATAACGCGATAGAGTAAAGCTCTATCAATTACAATTCCTTTAGGTAATTTCTCTACAAGAAGAGATCACCTCTCAATTCTTAAAATTATTCAGCAGACCCATCCATAAATTAAATAACTTTGGATATAATTTAAATGCGAGACATCTTATTTTCAATAGTTGAGCTTTGTTGAACAGCTTGGTCTATTATCTTGTATTTTTAAACTAGCTATTCTATTATACTATTGTCTCCTTTAAATCATTGATATCTTCTAAAATTGATTCCCTTGAGTAATTACTTTGGTACTTTGTATTTGATGAGGTTTCACTTGAAGAGCTAGCGCTATCACTAAAAGTCAAAGAGACTTTATTCTTCAAATCCTCGTAACTCTCATCATCCAAGTCGTGTTACTAAAAGCTCTAAAGCTTAGTTTTGAGATATAGGAGTTAAGATTTAGCTACTAGCATGCCTTACTCACTATTGATATCTGTTTATTCAGTATCTTTACTTTCACTTTTAAAAGATTTGATAAGCATACTCACTTATTAGGACTGCTTGAACTTTCCTTGCCCATATACCTACTTCTAGAGATAATAGTAGTAAGCACTAATTATCACTTTTAAATCTAAATACAAATTAATCAGATGGTTTATTATATCCTCTCAGTGCTTAAGAAATCTAACTTGCTTGATAAGATCTTGTTAATAATCTCAATTCTCTATATGTAGGCTTTAGTATCAGTATAATTCTCTTTAAAGATTGACAGAATATTAAACTTCAGTAGAGACCTCACTAGCTTTATTTTGGTGAAATCATCTAAAGTAAGGCTTTCGCTATTTCCAAGTTATTGAAAAGCCAATGCAAGTTTAGAGGGTGAGAAAATATTTTGGCATAGTTAGAAAATAACCTATATTGATATCTGTGCAAAGCCTTGTCTTTTAAAGGGTGGATATTGTAATAGAAGATTGTAAATTTATAAAATTCTGCTCCTTTTTTCAACTTGATCCTCATTTAAAATAAGCATTTCTTCATGAATTTCAAGTCGATGATAAGTATCTAAAAGGGAAGATCCTAAAAGTCCTTCAATTATATCCTCAGAGTTGAAAGAAATTTAAGAGATATATTTGGCTTGCTCTAGTTCTTGTTTAAGAAATATGTTCTTTCCTCTTCTACAATCTCCAAATATTGTAGAAATCAGAATGAAATGTAAAATTGAATTAATCGAATTAAATTTACAATTTAATTCCGGAAATTTTTTAAGCCCAAATTAATATATACATACCGCGGCTGCTTATTCAAACTATGA
>JAJKFJ010022502.1:0-51709 GCA_027382625.1 Tetmemena sp. SeJ-2015
AACTTTTTTGAGATAAACTATTAGGGTCTGAATTTTTTACAGCCGAGCGTTCAGCATATGAAAGTACCAAATTGATAATCAAATCATCCAACGGGGGAGAGTTTTTGTTTTGTCTAAATACTCAGAATCAGTGGAGAGGTACGTTTGAATTAAGTCTATTTGGTTGTCTTAATTAATAATACTAGTAAACTATATCGAATTTAATTAATTAGTAGGCTGTTTAAATTAAATAGTCACCATTCTTAATTCAAATTTGCCTATGATAATCCACTCTTTTGCGATATTTTTCGCCATTTAAATTTGGATGACTGCCAAAATAGGACCTGGAGATAGCTCTTTAAATGATGAGTAGAATGTGTATTAATGATGGATTTTAAGACTTACCTCCGAAAATTTGGGAGGTCTTTTAGGTTTTGGCCGGCTATGGCTCTATTAAGCAGTTTTAAATTCAAATTTTTCGAAATCATATTCCTTAAAATTATAAGAATTAATCACTTCACTAATCAATTTAAATTCAATAGATAATTATAGAGCTTTTTGCAAGCAATTTAAATTCAATAATTTTCGGATATGGGGAGGTCAATAAATTAGAAAAACCTCTTTTAGACAAACTCAAAGATGCCCCCTGTCTTAATACCCATTTCCCGCCTCATCCACATAATTTTGAAATTTAAATCCAACTCTTATTAACATTAAGACTAACTATTCATGTAAACTAAACACTAAAACGAAGTGGCAAATACAGATTTCATATTTTTAAATAAGTGATAAATTAATGGGGGTGCCTGAATTCCTTTTTTAGATTTGAGAGATCTTGCCTTGTCTTAATTAAGTCTCTTCTGTAATTTTGGGAATGCGTTATATCATATATAATGATAATTAATATCTATTCACTATTATCAAAGTATATGGGTTAGGGGGTTTATTTATATAAAATATTAATAAATAAAGCTTTGGTGATACTAGAAAGCTTCATTCAATTACTTCATAATTTAAATGCGAATTACAATTTAATTAATTTAACCCAACAAAAACTTCTCTGCATAATAATTAATTAACTGATAAAAAGTTTAAGCCACTTGAAAATCTACCAAGAGAATATTTGCTTAATAATTGATGATTAAACCTTTTTATCATTATTTCTTTTAATTATATTTTATAAAAGTTTGAGATTAAAATTATTCTATAAATTATTGAGAATAATGAAACCATTTAGAATAAGTCAAATAGGACTATCTCACTAGTTTTTAGAAATGGGGTACTTACTTATATGGCTTTTTCTAATGGGATTCTCCTAAACACAATATAATAAGACGAGTTGAGTTCTAAGTATCTTCATTAAACCTCCTCAAGCAGCAGATAAAATTCAAAATAAAAAATTAAGATTTCTATTTTTAATACCAACATTATTTATATTAAGCCTTTTAAAGGGTATACTACAATTTGTAAAAAGTCTCAGAAGGTGATTTTACTTATGTCTCTAAATATTATGGTTCATTACTTAAGCTTTTCTATGACAGTGAACTTATAAAGATATTTTTTTCTTAGTTATCCCACTTATATACTAGCTTTCCAATTATTCGGCTAAGATCCAAATTCGAGTCATTTTTTAAATCGATCTTTTTTATTTAAAAATATTTCTCTTCGATTAGGCCACTGAATTATAGCTAAAATTGTGTTTTTTAAAATAATAAATTATTTTAGTGTATTTTTTAGCCATTCTGCTATTATCCTAATTTTATAAAATATAAAACATATTCGCTGAAAATTAGAATAATTGATCCTCTAAATTATTTCTATTTGCGATGTGCATAGATTAAGGTGGTGTCATTTTATATTTTAAGTAAGAATAAATTTAAACTATTTTTTAACCATATTTTTTAATCTTCTTCTTAAGAAAACAGAAATAAAATTTCATAAAATAGAACTCTTCATTTCAATCTTTAAATATGGGATTAAAAATCTTTTAGAACTTCCTTCGGTTCCCTTAATTTTATGTTTCTCATAAATAATTTTAAAGTGTAAAGTTTAGAGACGTTCTATTAAACCCATCACTATGCATTAATAACTGAGGAAATAATTATGATAAAGCAAGCTGCATCTCTAATTAATTTAGCAGCCGCCACTTCTTCGAGATCCTCAAATCAATTTAAAAAATATTATGTGAATTTAAAACCAAAAAAAAATAAAGCTATAAAATTAATTGCAAATATTTACTTAAAATAAGATCAATTACAATTGGGTATAAATATAGATATGACTATTCTTAATTAAAACAATATTTAAGAAAGATTCAATTTGTTTAATCCTAATTTTAGGAGTTCTTAGAATAAAATTACAGAAATTTTAGAGGATAAAACAGACTTTAAACTAAGAAAAATACTAAATCTTAAAATTTATAACTGGAAAGTTTTTACATTTATAGTTTAAAAGTTCCAATGAGATACTTAGTAAACAATTACATAATATTAAGCAAACTATTTGATAAGTTGAAATTCTACATATAAAAGTCATTAATTATGATAAAAATGTAAAGTTCAAATTCTAGTAAGTAAACTATAATGAAAATCGATAATTGGTTCTCTGATGAATATGTGATACATGAGCTATTTATAAAAAAGAATCCTTGCAATATTTAAATTGTCCAGAATGTCAAAAAACTTAGGCCTGATAAACATTTTTCTGATGAGGACGGCTTAAAAATTGATTTGAAAAATTTTCCAAGAGGGGATCTGTATTTGAGCTCATACAGAGAACTTAGAAATTTTGCTCATCCAAATATGATGATATCTGAGGCAAGAGGAATATATTTTATGGAACCAGAAATCTTGCTGGCTCGAATATTGTAAATAGGTTAAAGAGAAAAACTTTATAAATATGACATTTCGATTAAAATTTGTCATTGTGTAATTATTAAAAAAGGTTAATATGCTAAAGTAATTTGATAATAGAAGGCGAATTATAGATTCTCGATGGCACTTACTTATAGAGGATGGATCAGAGTTTGAAGTATTTACACCTAGAGGGAAATGGAGAAATTATTCTACTCCCTAAAACTTATGGCTTTTCGCAAAAATGCATTAGTAATAAAGAATATCTTAAAATCTTCAACAACATGAGTCTAAGAGTCATCTCATATTATTTATCTAGCACTAGCGCATTAAGTTTGTGAAGTATTTGCCATTTCTGCTCACAATTTAATTCTATAAAATTAAAGTTACTTTCAGATGTGTTATTATATAAAATGCCTACACTTACCTTGCTTCGAAACCTGAATACGAATCTTCTAATAAGATTATTCTAAAGATTAAAATATTTCGAGTATGGAATTAAATTTAAAACTTAGTGATATCGGAGCATTATTAGCTCCTATTAAATTTAACTCGTAAAGTTATAAAATATATGGTATCTATTATAATTCAAGGCTAGGAGTAAATGTTTTTTGTACGAGTTAACTTAGACTTAAACATTGTTGATTTTATGTGCTTTAGATTTTTTGAGTCACTATACCTAATCAATTTTTGATTTAATTTATAATAATGAGGAACGAAAGCCTTCCCACTCCAAGAAATATATAACTATAAACTCATCCTTAAAAATAGTTTTTTTAATTACCTCGATGAATTTGGTTTATCCTTGTTGGAGATTTATTGCGATATCTCTGCTATTTGTGAGTCTTTTGGGGCAGAATGAGTGCAAAAGAGCAGAGAAAGACAAAAGTATCATTTCTCTTAGAACTAGATTTATTTTAAATTCATTAAAATTCTGAAAATGTATTTTCAAAAAGACATACTTATTTAGAAATAGCTTATTTAGCATCGAAATTCTAATAATTCATATAAAATTTTAGGGTTTTAAATGAGGTCAATAATTTAGAAGTTATTTCTTTAAGAATATTTAATTCAAGCTTTTTTAGGATTAAGAGGCGAAGATTTTGGAAGTCTTGTCGCTTAATGGTACAAAAGTATTATGTAAAAATGGTTAAAATGAATTTAATAATAATTTAAATAAAATTTAATATCTTAAAAATAAATCTCTAGATTACATGTTAGTTCATTAAAATTATTTTATATCTTTTTAAATAATATAATTTAAACATATCCCCTTATAAATATGTATGATGAGGATGTTGAATTTTAAATATTTAAAAAGAAGATTCTTCAGATATTAAAATAATTTTATGAGGACCTGGAAAGGCGTGGATTTGATTTCGATAACTATTAGTACATTGACGAATATCGGTACATGAAAGATGGAAAGTAGGTTTACGAAACTATTAAGAACTACGTCTCTAAAGTTGTAAGATCTTCTTTTGCTGAGGCGGATGTTAAAGATGACAATAAGAAGTGTAGTCTAACTTATTCAATAAACTGCTTAAAAATAAAATTTAGGATCTTTCATATATAACAATTATTAAAATTTTTATAAATGATTATATATTTTCATAAATAATTGACATAAAACTTATTTTTTGAGGGGCTTTCAAAACCAGAACTTGGCGACTTAAAAGGTTTTCCAAAACGGCCAGAATCCATAGAGCAAGTACTTTAAGTTAATTTGTTTAATTTAAGTGGTAGAAGTATTGACTAAGATTATTTGGAATGAAATTATCACACAGTTTAATAAATTATGGACAAACGAAGTCATTCACCTACCCTTTATTTCGACCTTGTTCCTTCAGATAAGATCTCAAGAAACTCTCAACTTTTCAACATCACTTTGCTTAACAAGAGGTACATTATTGCCAATTTTAGAATAATTAATCCTAAATTATTCTATTAAAGCAAATTTTATTTTGCAATAAGGATGGAGACATCACTGCTATAAAATTTCAAGTTTGCATTCCAACATAAGTATTTGAATTGTGCTTGTATTTTAAACAAACGCAATGGTGTTTGATTTTCATTCAGTCACAAATACGTTGACAAATTTATTTGTTCAAACATTCGATAACTTCACTTCACCCTTTGCTAAACTCAAAGAATCTAAAGAAGTTTCCCTTTGTCAGTAAGCTTTTGAACAGATTTAAATTTCATTGAGATGAAAATGACAGATCGAGACTTAAGTATTTTTAAAATTTAAACTCCTTTTAAAAAATGGTAGGAAGAATTAAATTTCTTTGAAAGGAAACAGAAGATAATGCCAATTTATGATTATTCTAAAGTTAAAAACATTTAAAAGTGAGTTTAAATAAATTATGCTCAATTTTGAGATTATAGCACAAAAAAACTCCCAAATTTTAGAATAATTAAAAAAACCCTTCGTAAATAAATATAAGTCAAATAAAATATTTTAACAGAATTAGATGAATTTTTTTATTATAAAGAAAATTATTCCATCAACAACCACCTTCTATTTATATGAGATATAAGAAGCTCCATGATTGCACATACTGTAAAAAATAACCTATCTCTTTTGATTCTTATTTAACAAAAAAATGACAAGCCCAATTTATAGTATATAGAGCAGAATCTCTATTTCAATTTACTATCCTCAATAGTTTTTTTCTGTTGAATTTGTAGAATTCTTTTAATTAAAGTTAATTAGTTTTAAGGTTCTTAAAACAAAAGCGTTTTAATTCATTTGTTAAAGATAGGAACTTTTTAATTACTTATTATGAATATTTCTCTCTTAATAATTATAAAGTACGAGGGTCTGCTACCATCTTTGATAGATATTTCGGTATCAATTTGATAATAGTAAGAGGTGTGTTTATTTAAACAAGGATCAACTTAATTTACTGAACATCATTCCTACTATTTATGGTTTTGGTATGAGCAGGTAAATTTCAAAGACATCTATTTAAGTAATATAACTGAAAATATATTGAATCAGCATTGATTAAATAATTAATTACAAATTCGTGATTCTTAAAATGGATCCGACAACTCCCATGTCTAAAGAATTTTATGGTTAATCATATAATAAATTTCTCTTCTTATTAATTTAATTCCTAATATGAATACTGATTTCACAATTTTTGTTGCTTAAAACTATTTACTTTTGCCTTTAACACAAAAGTTTCATGTATTAATATTCTTGAAATTATTAGCTTAATTGGTTGATGTAACAACTCTATATAAATTTAGAATATCTAAATGACATCATAAAATCATCATAATTTAATTACAAATTTAATTCCACTAAAATCTCAGTTCTAATAAATTTAAAAGTATTGCTATTTTTTAATTTTCCACATCAACAAATAAATTTTAATCAGCCTTGAAATATAAATAGATCTAATTAAAATATTTTAAAAACATTTATAATTTGATTGGGAAATAGAATTTGGTAGAACATTAAAATAAAACGAGTTTAAAGGTGTGATAGCTCAACTATTTAAATAATTAATTAAAAATTCATGTAATTTTCATTGGGAGAAAAATAAAAATATTAGCTATAAGCGACTCAATCTATTTTAATGAAAATCTTTTAAAGAAGGAGTGTAGCCATCATTCGAACTAACAGCATAAATGTGGTATATTTAGTAAAAATAGAGAGAATTTGGAGGGTAATGAAAAGTTTAATCAATTCTAGCTCGATCTTATTATTGCTCAATTAGTAATATATTATTCATTTATAAAAATAAAAACGAATGAGATCTAACTAGCATGAATGAAGAACGTTAGGATCCAAGACAACTTTAATAAAGTAAGGGACCAAAAATTATAATATGATAATAAAATTTTACTTTTCTCTAAAAAATTATCACTTTAATTTATTTCTTTTATATCTCATTCAAAACAAATATTTCTAATTTCAATGGCAAAGATCATTGAAATGAGATTTTATCTTTCTTATAATTTTGAATGACCTCTGTTTGATTTAAACTTATATATAAGGTTATTATGTCTGGTTTGAGTGAGTGGTGATGCCTTCGGCTTCAGACTTATTTATGACTTTAAAAATCTTAGTCTGTATTAATAAAATATATATGAATATGAAGACGTGAGATGTAGTAGTCTGTAATTAATTTGAGTAGCGAGTATGTGTATTCCTATTCAAAGATTAATATTTCTTGTTCATCTATATGCATCTTTAATATTAATTAACTAGCAAGAAAAGTTGACCTTAAAATAATTTCACCATAAACCTGAAAAGATGTCTATGCTTAGCGCGTGAAATTCCAGCGCGGAATCCAGTCCTATTTATTCTTGAATGATAATTATATCAGTCCCAAGGATGTGATATTGTAATCTTGAGGTGTATATTCTATAAAGACTTTTTATCCAAGAATCTCTGCGTGAGAGAGATTATCTTAAAGTAACAAATCCTTGATCTTGAGTATAGTTGTGATGTCAAGGATATATTGCATTAGTATTGATGATATTCATTAATTACTCTCTATTCACTATGAAGAAATAAATTACTCAGCTAATATTTAAATTATGTGCTTCTTCTCTACTTCAGGATATAAATGTCGTGTTGCTGGCCTAATATAACTTGGAAGTTTCTGTATTCTGTGCTCTATCAAGCTGTCTAATATATATTCCTGTTTCCAAATGATAGTAAGAGACATTTCAAATTCCTTGTTCCTATCAGGATTTTAAGAAATGCTCCAAAATTTTCACATCATAGTTTCTAATGAAAAAAGATAAATAGACATAGCTATAATCCTGGAATCTTCAGCGTCGCGAGCAATTATTACCTTACACACTCAGCTACTATTTGTATGAAACAAGAATAAAGGTCGCATGCTTAAGCATAACTTACATTTCTTTGGATAACCTCACATCAGACGAGTGCAATTGTTTTAAGCTTTGTCGGAGTTACAAAGACTGGCACGTCCAGGAGAGAAATTATTGCATTTAAAAGTTAAATATATTTACTATGCACTAGCGTTAGCGAGTAAAGTCGTGCAATAAACCCTGTTAAATAAATTTCTATTAATCAAAAGACCTTAATCTATACTTGGAGAGGGCATTAATGCATAGGCCTTGATTTTTTTCTTCATATTCAATATTATCGTTCAAACGGGGTAGCATATCTTGATTATTCCATATATCATTGGTGAATCGAATTTTTTAGAAACAATCATTCTGAATCAGGAATATAAATTGTTCATGAATCTATTCTATCTTGATTATACAATGGAGGGTTTCCTGCTTCTTAAATCTTGAATTTTAATATCGATTAAATTTCGGATTCTACACCTTGTACGCTTTTATGAGTCCATCTCCAATGCTGTAAGAGAGCTCTTAACTAATTTGTGCCTCGTAAACTCTTAACGTGCTACACTATATATTATTTAATTTCACGAAGTAAATTAAATCTAAAAATCACTAGTTTCTTTAAATGACGTTGAGTTACTAAATATACTCTTTAAAAGATTTTATAATATTCATTTCTTACAATGCTATTTCCACTAAACTCCTCACACAGTAATTTAGGACAGGTGAAAGTATTCTCCTGTGGTTGGACACATGAACTACAAGACACTCGTATTGTGCTCTTTATAGCTACCTATTCACAAGCTTAAAATTAGCTGTAGATCTCAATCCAACTACCACTCTCAGGACCATACGCACTAGAGTCTCGCGTTCTCTGATCTGAATATTTTGTTAGATAATTCCAAATTACTCACGCTCTGGCTCCTATACTCCTATGTGTTTTCGATTGAAAGTTGAAGATATGGATTTTAACGCGAGCTGAAGATTCATATAAGTAAATTTAGCTTTTGATTTACTTATTTCCTATGTAGAGGGCATAGACTTCCTTATTAGAGTGAAATTGAAAGTTTTAGTTTGTGATTTTTTTCCATGAATGCTATTTTTTTTCTGATCTGGCCCCAAATGTTCTCTCTCATTGCCTGTTTTGTGTGATATTTTGACAGTAAACTCCAAAACATGTAACTTTTCTGATCTCGAAAAAATTGATTTTAGCAGCCTCAATGTTTATTTTATCATGGTAACATTTGGCTTGAAACATTTTCAATTCTGTCAAGGATGAAATCGAAAAAATATTTTTTTCTTCCAATCGACTTTTCACTAATATAGAAAAGTCCTCTCACCATCTGGCATTGGAATACTACAAAAGACTGGCAAATTTTTTTGACCGAAAAATTAAATCTAGGGCTGCAGCATTTTCGGTTTTTATATCAGGTCTAATCTGAGTCTTGATGATAACTTTAGTATAGTTGAGTTCAAAAATAATTTTGAAATTTTTCTTGATATGACTTATAAATCGCCTGTAGCATTTTTGATTTGAGTAATCTTTCACTTTTATTTAAGTTTCTTTAATTGCGAATAGTGAATGACATAATTTTTTTTTGGAGATTATTTCGAAAAGCCTCTGAGAGAGAAAAAAAGCGATATGATGTAATCTAAGAATTTTTTCATTGAATAATATCTACAACTCAATATAACTCATCCACATTATTTAAGCAAGGTGTCTTGAGAAAAATTTTGATTTGTCGATGTTAAATTTATTTCTTGCAGCAAAAATTGCGTGATGATAGTTTGAGAAAACAAAAGCGTCAAATTTATATATGAGTTCGAAAAGTGCTTTTAAAAAGTTGAAAAGATTTTCTGACTTCATTGAAATTAGAAAGTGAAGAAAAAATTGAAGTATTTGAAAGTGAAATGAGTTCATTTCAAAAAAAATATTTTGAAATTTCACAAAAATATGTTTGCTTAAAAAAAAAGTATTAGTCTATCTTAAAATATTTTTTATGACTTTATTTAAAAATAATATTTTAAGATAAGCTATCGGAATTACTTTCCTTTGTATATAAAATCATTTGGATATAAATAATGATACTGCGCCGAAATTCCGCACGCCGGAATTTCCGCGCAGTGATTCCTCAAAACTATTTAAATGTAATCACTTAAATCTCTTTTAGATTGAATAATTTCGAGATAAATTAAATTTTGATTTAGTTTTATATTCACATGGGCAACTTATTATCGCCTGAACTCGACTTACCAAAAAAATGAATCATGACACTTATTTATAGTTGCTAATGACTAAGCATTATTTTTTAAGATTAATTTAAATGAAAGAGTTTGATTGAAAATATTTGAAATAAAATGTTCTGGTTGAATGAACTAAGAATATTGTATGTGAAATATTTTGCTATATGAATTGAGAAAATATTAAAACTATTTAAAGAACATAATTTTTTTGAGATAAATGAAAAATTTATTTACTAAACTGCAGTTTTTAATTTCTTACTTATTTATGGAAGTCTATGATATAGAGTTTCTTCTTTATGCATGGTGGATCTCGATAGTTTAATTTTTAAAAAATGGGAATTATAAATTACTAATTGAGCAATAATAAGATCGAGCTAGAATTGATTAAACTTTTCATTACCCTCCAAATTCTCTCTATTTTTACTAATTAATAATTAAAGCAGAATTTCATTACAATTTTTGAATGACTATTGTAAAAGCTGCAATTAGAGAGATGAATAAATTTGCTAATTTAATTGTCTCAAAGTTGTAATCCGAAACTTATTATTTTAACATCATAGAATTAAATTAAATTTTTAAGAATAAAATTGGGTTCTAGTAAAAATTTTGTATAAATTAGTAAAAAAAGTAAAATATAGGATTAAAATAATAGTTGTCTTAATATAGGGAAGATACAAATAGATGATTGCATAAATACACTTAGAAATACAAAAGTAATTTATATTGAAATTGTAGCTGATTAAAAACTAAATTAATTAATTAATCAATGAATTAATGAAAATGGGTTTTGAAAGCTACGAGGTGAATCCGCATTTTCAATTCTTGACAAGATTTGGAACACTAATACTTTTTGGTAAATCTAAATCCATAAAATCTGGTCTCCCGAACTGTTAGCAAAGCTAAGATAGTATTCTTGATAAAGTTAAACATTAGACAATATTAAGAAAGAAAATGGTCAAGAAATGAGTGTACTAAAACTGAAAATGGAGAACTAAGTAGACATATAAACATCTGCATGAATTTATAAAGGACTCAAAATTTGAATAAAAAGTCTGGAAATGACTTTTTCTACAACATAAATAAGAGTCGGTATGCTTCTGTATGTTTCAATAGATGTATTTCTAAGTGTATATATGCAATCATCTATTTGTATCTTCCCTATATATCATTTTTTTTAAAGACTCCAATAATTAATAATAAATCCATAGTGTCTGACAATTAATTAGGATTCTACGTCACGATCATAATTTAGCGTTTTAATTATGTGAGTCTTATAGTGGGATCCTCATGGCAGGAATTACAAAGCATACCTGCTCCATTTTTGCCAAAATATTACCACCATCAGGGCTAAATAAATTGTTATATTATTATTATTTTTAAAAAGCTAAATAAGTTATATTTTAGATTAAAAGTTAAGTCATTTTAAATCTATATTTTATCATCGTAGAATTTATTTTTCCATGCTAAATATTATATTGCTCCTCTAATTCATTTATAAATGCTTTGATAATATGGCTAACTTTAGTATTTGTTAATATATCATCCTATTTATTTAACTCTTCGATGAGTGAAATGATGTTAAGTACGATAATAAAATACTAAGCACCCATGTTATAAGATTAAAAGAAGGATTTTAATTTAAAAACTTATTTTAATAAAATTTATATACTGATTTTATCAAACTTACTCATAATTTAAGGCTCAAAAGCCTCATCTCAAAAGTGACTCTATCTGTTGTGATTTGGCAGATAATGCAAGTGGCTGTCATCCACGTGTCCACTGGGATTTCTTAGGAGAGGAAATTATTTTTAAATCGCAATTAGTAATGCTGGAGACCAGAAAATTGTCGAAGAATATCATAAATGACGACAATTATAAGGAAATCAGCAAAGTAAATACCGCACCCCTATGCACGAAACCTTCGCTTTTAAAAATTTAGATTATTTATTATAAGAAAATAGGCTTGTTCTTTGAGTCCTCTTAGGGAAATAAAGTTTATAATCCACTTGAGCCACAGCTCCAGGATAGGAAGTGGGTTTTAACTTGAAGTCAATTACATCTGACACTGGCCGCATAAACAACTCGTTGTCAAAGCATTCACAAAGCTAAAGTGGAATTAATACGTTATTAATATTATAAAATGTTTTAATATTTACAAGAACTTGGTATTCCAAGTGGCAAAGAGACTAAGAAAAGAATGTGAAGTCACTGAGTAGAGAACCTTGAAAGAATATTTGAGGTTGAAAAAAAGTTCACTTGTGCCCAAAAGATCAAGAAGATAATAAAATTCACACCTTAAAAAACCTGATGGTCTGTGTTTTTAACTTCGATGAAAGTAAATTAGCGTTGCCCCTTTGCATTAAAGTTGAGTTATTTCCCTGTGGAGTAGGTATCTAGCCTCATATGGTTGCGAGAATGTCCTGCCACCTTTCAGAGTACTAATCTTATCCCTAAGCACTTACCTTTACGATTTATGCACCATCATTACACGTTTATAGGTCTATGCATTCGATATTAATTGACTAGAGATATTGAATTCCTTTGGACTCACGGGCTTCAATTTTGGTAGACCGATCATATCTCATCTTTTTTTATTTAAAAATCTAATGGATTAAGAGGTATCTCAAATTTCGCTCGACCTATCACCTTGATTTATCATTTATCCCTTTTTAAATAAATTTTTAATTTCAAAATTATGTCAAAGCACAAAAATGCCATGAATTTAATCTTTATTTTATTAAGTAAAGCAGTTGCTTGCTATGTGAGGGAAAAGTTTAAAGAAGTTGTCAATTTAAATAATCTTAAAACGATTGAATTTATCCCATTGAATTATTGAATGCGCCATTTCAACTTAGGTATATCTTTTTCTGAAAGTGATCTCAAACCTCCATATGGTCTCTTTGCTGATAAAATTTCTACTTTCCCTGAGTTTTCTCCTCTCCATAAATTTCAGAAATTAGAGATGTTTTTTAGCTTTGAAGAGCATCTATAATAAAAGTTAACTACTGATATGATTTCTATTTGAAAGATATTACAAAGAGCCTCTCCAAAAGGTTTTGAGTTTTGGTGTTTCATTAAGTTAGTCTAACAATTTTTATTATAATGAGTTTTAGGATCCTAAATTATAAATAGTAAAGTGATAAATATGTTAAAAAAGTTTTATTTTATTCATTTTTTTTGTAGTATTTAGAAATTAAAACTTTGTATAAAGGATATTTTAATCATAAAAAAGCATTTATTTATATTTCTAATGATTTCTTATAAACAAATTTATAATGTACAATAAGCTTTTTTTAGTAGCCTAGATTTATATAGATCATTTAAATATTTTTTAAATTGGGGCCCTTTAAATTTTTTTTGTATAAATTTAAAGTTTTTCTTAAAAAAAAAAGCTTATTTAAACTACTTATTTTTTTTCTAGGCTTTTTAAAGTAATAAATTTTTATATCCAAAATATTTTAACTTTTTATTTGTTTTTTATAAAATTAAGCAATTTAATTAATAATTTTAATTTTAAAAATATTAATAAATTACGATCCCTTTTTTTAAAAATTGCTATTAATCAAAAATTTTAGCTCAACAATTATTTAATCAAATCCATTCACAATAGCATATCTATCCGAATAATATAAATAATTTACATTCATATTAAATTACTCTCTTCCCTCTAATTTGCTAGAAAAAGATTAAATAAAAATAAAAAATATATCTAGTCACTAGCAATACTTTCAAGATATAAATTTCATGAATGAGAAAAGCAAAATTTCAAAGCCAAGTTACTAATTTAATTTTTTATAAAAACATGTGTTTGAAAGAGAAAGAATGAAAATAGAATTTTAAGGTACCAAAATACTTTGAAGGTTAGAGATGTTCAAATTTTTTTTAATTTCAACGTCAACTCCATCGCAAAAATGTTGAGAGTGCTATACTCTCGCATTTGAAAGTTGAAGATGATAAAGTTAGGAGTTGCTGCTGTTCTTCATTGCCATTCTAAGTTTCGTGCACACCAATTATTTGATTTAACTTCAAACTCTTCGCCACTAAGCGCACTTCAGTTTGAATGTGCTTGCAAAAATGTGTTCATACACAGAGCATTTTCATGAAGAAAGAAGTCAGCATAGACTCAGGAAAGAAGGTTGGTTCCACTATGATATTCTGCTTATATTATATTAGAATGAAAAAAATATGAAAAATTATAGCTTACATAATCTTTTTCACATTTCAAATCCTCTATTTCTATAATATCCTCTTTTTAAGAGCTTCTATAAATTTAAGGCAACATTAAAAGTTTGACTACTACAATCACTTCATGAAAACCTTTTAATTTATAGAAATTTATATTGAAATTATAGAAGCATTTCAAATATTTTTATTGCAAGTTTAAAGATTAGAAATAAAATTATATGGATTTATTCAATGAGATTGTGTTATTTGTTTTAATGATAGAAATATAGAGCTCTAAATTTTATAATTTAATTATCTAGATCAAATTTCTATCTTTGATGTTTAAATTCAATATTAGTTAAAATAATAAAAAATATGAATCAGATTTCTTTTTCCATAAAATAAATAATTTATCATGAGGAAATAAGTATCTCTTATTTTATATGAAAGGAATTAAAAGAATTTATTTATTTAATTTTGCGATAATTAATTCTCGCGTTGTCACAGTCTAAGCTTTAATTTAAAAACTGTCAAATGATTTTAAAAGATAAATCTTGTCTTTAAATGTCATATAATTCAAGTATTTAACAGACATGCTATATCGATTTAATTTTGAATTATTTCTCTTCTATTCTTTTAGATGGGAAATATAAAAATTAAGGCTTTTCCCCCAAAAAAATATTGGTCTTTTCTGGTTCTTATTTGGGGAATAAAGGGGAAATATCTTATTTAAAAATCTAAAAGGAAAACTTTGGGAACCAAATTACTATTGGCTACATGAAAATTAAGTTTGATAAAACTGTAGAGAGCTCCCATTTGAAAATCAGTTTAAAGCTTCTTCCAAAAAGAATCACTTTCTTTTTAATACAGGAGCTACAATGATAAACCTAAAAGATAAAATAATAATTGTAATAATCTATTAAAATTTTATCTTACAGCTGCATAAGTATAAACCAAATTTTAATTTAAAAAAAAGACTCTAAGCCTTATTTGATGTAAGAAAACATAATATTTTATTTTAAAAAATGCAAACTGATTGGTCATTTTGGCCATTCTAATTTACATAAATAAGATTATTTATAATTATCATTTAATTTATTTTGAAAAAAAAAGGTTATCTATTTAAAATTATAATAACCCTTTATAAATAATTAAAATTTTGTTTAAAATTGGAATAATTTTCTAAATTTATTTTTTTGGTTTTTTATTTTTTTAAATTAAAAAATTTTAGAAATTATATAAAAATTAAAAGACATTCTAAAAAATCTAAAACCTATTTGTCTTATTATTTAAATTTATTTTATCTGGGAAAGGGGGAAATTGGGGGTCCCGGGAATTTAAAAATACCCCGAAATCATAGATTTATCTATCAAAAATTTTTTTATAATTCTATTGTCCAGTAAAGGTGCCCCAATTTTTTTAAAAAAAATTGAAGAGAGATAATTAATTTGATTTAAATTTAAAATTAGTGGGTTTTATTTTTTAAATTAATTTATATGGGAGAAATATTTGTTTCAGTCCTCTATCTTTTGCTCTAAAGCTGGGAAGATAACGTCTCCCAAGTCAATCCAGAGCTTGTTTACATTTGATACAACGAATATGTGTCAATGGAACTATTCAAAATATGAAGAAAAAATACAAAATTTCTTTATATCGTCAATTTATAAAAAGGGCGAGGAATATTAAACGCTTTATTGAAGCAATTTTAAAAATTTAAAAAATTTTTTCTAAAAATATAATAATTTTTTTTAAAATTTGGGGAAAATTTTTTTTAAAAATTCAAAAATAAAAATTCAAATTTTAAAATGAATAGGAAAATTTTAAATCTTTAAAAAAAACGGGGACCTACAGTAGTTAGTGAGTTGAATTTTTGCGACAACTCAATTTTAAATAAAAAATTTGGAATAAAACCCATCTGTTTTAAGCTTTAATAGAAAGATCTAAGAGATCCTTTAAAATTCCCCTTTTTTTCTCCAAAACAAAAATTTATTTAAAAGATAATTTTTCAAAATCATTTAATAAAAACCCCCCTGTTTGAGAATAAAAGAATATCAACCGAATATATTCAATTAAAAAATTAATTTTAATCCATTAAAAAAATTTATCTTTTAAAAAAAATAAATATACATTAAAGGCTTAAGAATTTTAAAAAACAATTTGCTCTTTAACACAAATGGAAAACTTTATTCCCAAAGAAAATTTGCATTTTTTTAATTTTCAATAATTTTTAAAATTTATCTTTTAATTGAAATAAAATTTATTTTCGAACAAACTTTTACTTTGAAATCATATATAATTTTTTTTATTTTGTTATAAATTTTTTTAAATTTTGCAATACTCGGATTAAAAAGAATAAGCCATGGCATTATTCTCTTCCCTAAAAAACTTAAAGTTTTTTCAGAAATTTAAAATTCTTACCAAAAAATTTTTTAAATTTTAAATTTTTTTAATTTAAAAATTTTTTTAAAAGAATTTTATTAAAAAAAAAAAATTTTAAATTAAGAAAGGTTTAAATTTATTTTCAAATGAAATAGTAAAGCTTTTTGTTTATTCAAAATTTTAAAAATTTTTTTCAGAATAAATTAAAACCCTGAGGGGAAAAAATTGTTTTATTATATTTTTTAAAAAAATTTTAAAATTTTATTTTTTTTAATTTAAGAGGATAGTTCATCTTCATAATATATTTAATATAAAACTTTTTATTCTTCTTGCTTTGTTTTTATTTTATTAAGTTGTTTTTATAATAGGTTTAAAAGAAATAATAAATAATTTTTTTAATGTAAATTTGGAAGGTGACCTGAATTAGCTAAAGGATTTCTTGACTGAGAAGCTGTCTTAGGGAACTTTTTTCCCAAGATTCTCATGCAAAAAACTTGGAAACACCAGAATACTTTTCCAAGAGGACGCACCCACAGTCGAAGCAATTTTACAAATAAATAAACATTTATTAAGCAGAATACTTCATCGTTAATTTCGAATAGTTTAAGCAACATAAGAGAGGCTCCATAAAATTAAAAAAACAAAAACATATGAGTAGTAATTTAAATTAGTCATGACCATCAAAGACTTCTAATTTAGGATTTTGTAAGACCGGATCCAGTTTACTCAAAGAATAATTTCAGGAGCAGATCTTTATAATCAGACATAAAAAATAAGAATTTTAAAATATTCAAAGACTGAGATAAAGTTGATTTTGGAATTAAAGACAATATTATAGACTCATTCTAGTTGCCAATGACCATTTAGAAATATATAAAAGCAAATAAAAGAGGAAATAAGTTACTAAGAATATCCAAATTTACCTCCAGGAATTCGATTATTCAAAAAAGCAAGCTCAAAAATACTTAAAGAATGCCTTTTAGACCATCTTCGAATTTAATTTAAAGTATTTTTATCAGGAGATAAGTACGATGTCTTATAGCATAATCTTAATAGTTTAGAAAATTTGATTTTTAAAAATAGACTTTTGTAATTTAACAATTTATTTATTAAAAAAATTTATGTTTCAAATTCATTTTTTAAAAGTAATTAAAATTTAATTTAGTTTAGATGAGGTAAAAGAAATCTTATTTATCATTATTTCCTTACTAATTTTTTAAATTCATGAGCTATTTAATGGATGCAATCCTTGCTAACATACTATATTGTGCCTGAATTTTTCGAGCTCACTGATGATATTTTTATTATAATTAGAATTAAGTGAATTTAATAGTTCTCGGAATTGGATTCTACTTTGGAGAGGATAGATTATTAATTTATCAAGCAATGCATGCAATGTGTGCTGATCTTCAACAACTTTCTTAGAAATAAGTTTTAAATAAAATTAAGATTATTTATAATTAAACCAAAATGCTTCAAAATAAAAAATAAATATAAAAAATATTATTATAAGCTTTACTTTAAATTTACTTTTTTATCTATCTTTTAATAGACATTTAAATTCTTCATCTAAAATTCTTTATTAATTATTAGCTCCTCATATGTAAAACGTCATCGCACTCAATCATAACACTTAATAGCTCGAAATATTATGAAATTATTAAGTTTTTAAAATAATGGTATCAAAATTATAATAAGCGATGCAAATTTAAAGAAACGAAATAAATTGAATATAATTTTTATAGTATATAATTTTTCAGAAGTAATCTTTTTATTGAATCCTAAGAATTTTAAAAATTAATTTTTTTCTAATTATCAATGGGACTATAGAACTCCATTAAATCCAATTAATTAGAGAAATCGCTCAGGTAGACAATCCGTTATTAAGCTTTAGTTTAAATTATTAAGGTATATCTATTATAAAAATTATATTTAAATATAATAAATTATAATTTAAATTATTGAAGAAAATATTGTAATAAAGGAATTAAATATTGAAAATGGTTCACAATTTTAAGAAATTAAATCTTTTAAAAAGAACTATATAGTTATTCAGTAAGAGAATAAATAAACATGAGGCTAATTTGAAAGAAAACTTGAAATAAAAACCAAAATGCTACCTCATGTAGGACAAACATAGCAAATAAGCTTCCTTTTTGTGGTTAGTCTTATAACCGGAATATAATGACATAGGCATCCTTGTAGATCAAAGATATTCCACGGTATTAGAAGATACCTTCAGATGACATGATGTATAATAACTCCAAAGGCCCAGTCTGAAATCATCTCTTCGAAGGAGATGTCAAATCAGTACCGAGTAGCATACCTTTTCATCTCTCACGAATTATTTATGATTATAGCAACAATTATTAATTTTATTGGCCCTATAATATTTGAAAGGGGTTTTTAGGGAATAGGACTATGGGAGGAGTGTATTTCTTGCATTTCTTCAAAGTTCATCATAGCTTAACTAACACCTTTCAATTTTATCAATTATCACTCTATCTAACTTGACAGAGACATTGAGTAATCGCAACCAAACCTCCCACCCTTTTCAACTCGATTTTTGTGCCACATCTCAGGTCTAAATTTAAATTTTTCTTTTAAAAGTGCTCACAATTTTAGTTATTGATTAATGAGTTAATAATATTTCTCTATCAAGTCATTACATTACATATGAGTTTTATGAACACTAATAATTTGTAATTTATAGATCTTAATGCAAATGGATTAATGGGACCCCTATGTTAACCCATGATTGTTTAATAAATTTTTATGAGAGGCCATATATTATTTATCAAACATTTCTAATTCATTATCTTAAATTTCTTTTATTATTTTATCTAAAGAGAGAGAAATAGTTAATTATTAAATGCTTAATGTTTCTATTGTCTTTATGATGCTAGAATGCCACTCTTCTGAATTCATATCCTAGAACTGATTTGTCAAAATAAGACCTCTGACATTAGATAATCTGGCATCACTTATCCTGCATCCTACCAAAGCAAATAGTCCTTGTTAAGTGTTGATAGGGACACCACAACTAGCTTTAAGACGGGAGGAAGCAGCCTCTGCTCTAATTTTCTTTTCTTAAAGGAGTATCCTGTCTCCTCTGGCTCTTTATTGTCTATAGGACGACCATTTGAAATTAGCAGCATAGAGACTTTACTCTCTGGCCTTTTGTGCAACAGAAGAATAATTATTCAAGACTCTGCGGATATCATCACTCTCCTTACGTCAATATTTGCTTTTTACTTAGTTTTCAACTCCCTTTCTCTATCTCTTTCTCTCTCTCTAGAAATTGTGCAAATATAAAAATTAGTTTTTTTTCTTCAAAAGTATAAATAGCGCAATAAGTATAAATTAATTTTTAAGAATAAAGAGAGATCACTCATGAAGGACATATAATTCACATAAAATATTTATAGCTCAGTTTTGTTACTCATGCTTCCTAATTTGTGCAGAGTGTTTGATGACTCTTCTTTATTATCATTTTACTGAGGGTGTACTTGATCAATAATAAATTTAAAACTTTTCTGAATTTTCAAATTTTAATTCCAAGATTACACTTTTATTAATTCTATTTAATATAAATTTTCTTAATTTAATTAAACATAAAATATCCAAGAATTTTTGATACTTAAATTTAAATTCTAATTTTAAACAAAATTAATGAATTTTGCAGAGATTTTTTTTAGAATTTTTCTGAAATATTTTTTATTTTATAATTTTAATTATTAAAAACTATTTTTTTTACAATTTTGCATAAAATCTTAAAGATGACAAGTTGCTTCAAGCATTCAATAAAATTATAGATATCACAAAAATAATTTAGAATTTGTTTATTTTTTAAATGATGGTTTAAAATTCTTTGAAGGTTTAGAAGAATTATTTGGCAGTGCTCGGCCTACCACAGCTTAATTTAAACTTTTCAAGAGGAATTGAGTTCGCTTAACAAAAAGTATCTTATTCACTGCTCTCTATATCTAAGATTGCATTTATAATCAAGTTTTATGTTGACGACAAGTAAATTAATATTTTATTTTATAAGAACTGTTCAAACTATTGAAACTGCGATTTATTGCTTTTGAAGAGTTAATGGAAGAAATGCGAAATGTGGAGGACGAGATTAGAGATGAAAATAAATTTAATCAATTAAAGTCTATAAAATTAAAAAATATAATTATTATAATAATTATGTTGGAATTAAAGACGGATCCCTCAATGAATTCTCCTTATAACTTAAAGTACGGGTACAAGTTAGAGATTAGAAACTGCCCTCTTTTATTTTATTTTACTCGGAGAAACCCGGCTTCTATTAAATTAATTTTTCTTAAAAATATATGTCATGATTTAATGTGAAACTTTAGATTAAATATAATTTATATTTTTTTTATTTTTAAATCATAGGTAACTAACAAATTTTTATTAAAAAATCCCATGCAATTATTGAAATTCTGGAAGGAGAAAAAAATTATTAAATTATAAAATATTTTTCTAATTTTCGAATTATTTATAAATATATATAATTAAGCTTTGGTGATACTAGAGAGCTTCATTCAATTCAATTTTTGTCCTGACAACTGGACAAATGGGATGATTTCTAATTTTAGCCAAGAATAAAAAAATTATAAAGAAATATAAAATTATTGTGTGAATATTTATATTCATAATAATTTAATTAGATTAATTTATGATAATAATAAAATGATAAATAAAGGATATCTTGATAATTTTAAATAACTATTTTCTCTATCATTTTAAAATATTTGAGAATTTATGATCGATTAAAGTTTATAGTTAAAAATACTGAGAATAATAATATAATTAGAGAATTTATAAAAAATAGAATTAAATTAATAATTTTATTAATAAATTATAAATCCTTGGCAGTTGAAGTGTGAGTTATTGAGCTGAAATAATGATAATTCGATTAAGAATTATATTATTAGAAACTTTGATCTTTGTAACTTTCGTAGGAGGCCTGTGTATTGAGTTAGCTTGGTCATAAGTTTTTGAACTTTGCTAATTTTATTGTTCGGAGTTTGTGGCATCGAAATCTCATTATATTCTCCTCATATTGTAATGACAATAAAACAAATTATTCTTACAATCTAAGAAGGCATCGAACAAGACCCCCATTTTGAGCTAATTAGTTTGCAATTTAACGGCACAAATTTGCAACTCTTCATTATTATTTTAACCTAATTTCCATTTTCATTTAAATTTTAACTATATTAAGGCATTTAGAACAAGTTAAATCGGAATATCTTACAAGTTTTTAGAAATGGGGTTCTTACTTGTATGGTTTATTTTAATGGGATTCTCCAAAAGCTAATATATTATAAAGATTTGAGCTCAAAATATCTTCTTTAAACGCGATAAAGTAGCAACTAAATTTATATTATAAAATTAAAAAAGTTCAATTTTTAATATGATTAATCTATAAAATAAAATTATTAAGAAAGACAAAATATTAAAGAAAAAATATTTTTAATTCATACTGATAAGGAATGAATCAAATTTTTTATTATAATAATTTAATAATGCATCTAATTATAAGACTAGCATTTTGAAGAATGCTCTCACTCTATTATGTTTGAGACTAGTGACTTTAAACTCTTCTTAGTATTAGAAATTTGAAGGCTTATATTTATTATAATTGATAATTTATTAGAAATTAGATTAATTTAATCAATGAAATGAGTTAAATCATGGAAATTTAGTCTCCCAAATTAAAATTAATTATTACACTATCGAATAAAGCATATAATTGTCTTCAATTTATATCCCTAAAATATGAAGCGCTCAGTCCATAATCAATACAAGTTAAGAAGACAAAAGGTTAAGATGCTATCTTCTATCAAAGATGAGAGGAGCTATCGAAAAATTAAAATGATGAGCACTCAACTATTAAATATCTTAAATTTATTATGATGAACTGATTAAATAAGTAGTTCCTTTAAACTTATTTAGGATTAGAGCTTTATATGAACAAAATTATGATTTAATTTAAGTTCTCAATTAAGCCATAAATAAATATATTTAGACTTGTAAGAAAATAAAATTAAACTCAAAAACTATTTTATTTTAATAAAAAAAATAATAAATTATCTGCCACAATTTATCCCCAAAAAAATAAAAAACACTTCATATTAAGTTGACATCATGTAGTAAATAAGTAGAAACCTCACACCGACAAAAGCCTCTGATAAATAAAATAACCCTCCATCGATATTTATAAGTATGGGTCGCGATTATTAGATCTTCATTAAAATTTGCGAATAAATAGTATTTCCAGGAAAGCATCCACATTTTGTTAATATAGTCTTTCATTAAAAATCTCAACTTCTCTAAATTTAAAGTTGATATAATTTCAAATTAAAAATAAGCCATTTAAAAATTTTGTTGCTTGATGAAATTTTTAGATTTTTCCTGAAAAAATACATTTTCTTGTTGCATAATCTTCTATAGGAAATTTTAGCCAACTCAAAAATCTGACAATTTTATATTTTAAAATAAAAAATATTTCTTTTCTTATCAAGAGGCAATCCTCTAACCTTTTTAGCAAAATTTGATTAATAAATTCTATATTTTCACATACAATAGACAATATTATTTTATACATTTTGTATAATAAATTGTAGGGATTTCTTTTTTAAAATGAATTTGAGTTCCCTTAATTCCTTGTTTTTCAGAAAATATTTTTTAGTGTAAAGTTTAGAGACGTTCTATTAAACCCATCACTATGCATTAATAACAGAGGAAATATTATGATAAAGCAAGCTGCATCTCTAATTAATTTAGCAGCCGCCACTTCTTCGAGATCCTCAAATCAATTTAAAAAATTTTAATCGTGGTATCAGCTATTCTTTCTGTAGGAGATTTGGTAATTCACTTGTACACAAACAGAGAAAGTTATGAAGATGCTAATTAAAAAATACAGATTATTCGGGAAAGCCTCCCTAACCTTGAGGCAGTAATTCAAGATTATATAAATTAACTTTAAAAATAAAACATATTTAATAAAGATTTAATACAATAATTTAAAAGATGCCAAGGAAAAATGTAAACAATGTCAAATAAATTAAAAAAAATGTTTTCTTTTAGTTATTTACATCATCTAAAGAGAGATAAATATGATACTGATAAAAAAAGCAGAATAAATTTATAAATCAAAAAACTAGAAAATTTAATTAAATTTCAAACAAGATATAGAGAATTATAAATAAAACAACTCGATTATTTATAATATATATTTTAATCAGTTTAAGAGTAATACCTTGTCTACATAGACTTTATATAAAAGTCCTTAAAATATGAAGATCAGTTCGACATGCATTTTGTAATAAAATAAATTGTTTAAATGAGGTTGGAAAGGGCTCGATAATATGTGATAATGAGCTTTTTAATTTATAAGAACCTTAAATAAAATTGTTCAGAATGTCAAAAAACTTAGGCCTGATTAACATATTTCTGATGAGGACAGCTAAAAAATTGATTTGAAAAATTTTCCAAGAGGGGATCTGTATTTGAGCTCATACAGAGAACTCAGAAATTTTGCTCATCCAAATTTTATGTTGTGTGAGGCTAGAGGAATTTATTTTATGGAACCAGAAATTTTACTAGCTAGAATAGAGAAATTAATTATTTTAAAAACATATGGTTGATGAAAAAACATCAAATTATTATGATTATTTGTTTATTCCTTAAAATTATATAAACTTATTTGCATTTTTTTAATTTTATTAAAGAGGGGGAATTATAGATTCTCGATGACACTTACTTATAGAGGATGGATCAGAGTTTGAAGTATTTACGCCTAGAGGGAAATGGAGAAATTATTCTACTCCCTAAAACTTATGGCTTTTCGCAAAAATGCATTAGTAATAAAGAATATCTTACAATCTTCAACAACATGAGTCTAAGAGTCATCTCATATTATTTATCTAGCACTAGCGCATTAAGTTTGTGAAGTATTTGCCATTTCTGCTCACAATCATGAAAATAAATATATTAAGTTACTCTATGTTTATTATATTTTAATGCTTACACCTATTTAGCTTCGTAACCAGAATTCGAATCTTGTAATCAAATTATTCAAAATATATATTTTTTTCAAGAGATAACTTAAATTTTAAATTTGGTGATATCGGGGCTTTATTAGCTCCTTTTTAATAGAACTCAATCAAAACGCAAAATTATCTATATTCATTAAATTAAATAATTATTTAAAAAATTAAGTACTCATCTTAAAAGAATACCTTATCCTTTTATCATAAGCTAACTTCCTTATTATGAGTGCAAACATTCTACTCTAAAGGAGAGGTAATCTTTAAGTATTTAAGCTTTAATTGGAATTATAAGCCATTTATATTATTATATATATTAATTTAAACATTTATAAAGCTCATACACCTTGTCTTTCTAGCCAGGCATATAATCCTGAAGGTTGCTATCATGGAGTGAATCACAATTGGACCTTTTGGAGTCGGCTCATTTAGTAGTTGTGACACTCGCTGATGCCCAATTATTCAAAACCCCATAATATGATATGAAATATCTTGAGTCAAACTGAGTGCGCATGCTTTTCTTCTTCCTCTCAATTGAGTCTCTCTGCTTTTGCAGTACTATCGTCTAGTAGAGGTCTGGATCGTTCTCATCCAAGCCGTGTTCCTTAACGTTTGTCTTCATATTCTCTTGAATTTTAAACATGGCTTCCTCTATCTTCAGATACTGAGTGTTAGGTTTCAAAGGTTGCTTGATTATTACTTCTTCTAACTTTATCAAAGGTTCTGATTACCTTGTCTATCTTACCAATTGTCTTGTTGCGAAATTTATTTAACTCACTCTTCACTTTTCACACTAGTAGTCTTCCTCTGGTTTTATTATCGCATTCAAGTATGATTGAACTAGTAGAGCCAAATGTCCACTGCACTTGACCGTTGAGCCAGTCTGTCTTATGGGAAGTTAGCCTGCAGTTCTCTCTTGGCACCGAATGCTTCCTTCATGTTTTCTCTTTCTACAACTCTGTTTGAGTCTATTGACAGTTGCTCTGTATGGTTTCAAAGTTTTCATCAATTAGTTTCTTCTGGCTTAGTATCTCGTGTGCACGAATCCATAACTATTGCAACTCCATTCACTCCTCTAACGAATTCGAAGCTGAGGATAGCCAGTAAGCTAGTACTTGTTGGGCCTCCGTGCTGAGAAATTCTCTTAGTATGATCTCCCATTTAGGAAAGGCGAATGCGATTGTAATCATGATGATTAATGTTTCACCAGTAGATGAAGAACGTACTTTCAAGTTTTTGTCCCTCGCTTCTCTCACCACTGTCAGTTCGTTCGTTAACTCAAGACCTCTCTCTTCCTTCTTTTACAAGGTATTCGTAAGGTAAGATCTTGTAAGCATACTCTCTTCTTGAGTATGTTGTCTCTCGATTCGCATCAGCAATGGTGGAGGTAATTTTGAACACTACTCCTCCAAAGTTACAACTCTCAAGCATGTAGTCTTGCTTTTTTGAGCTAGGCTGAAACTTTGCTGAACTATACACTAAGGCTCTGATTCATGAACTCAATCTGCCTCTTCTTCTCCTCTTGCTTTTCCTCTTTAGTTTGAACTATGTCAAGGTATCGTGCTGCCTTCTTAGCTTGGCTACCATCTATTTAAAGTTTTCTTATATCCTCAAATTACGACTCAGCATTGGCTTCTTCTCCATGTGTTTCTTGAGAAAGCAGAGTGAGAGAATGAATGTCTGCTCACAAGTTGAGCAGGATAGCGACACCGTCCACTTTCTATGCTTCATATTTAGATCTAGGTTTGTCTTGACGTGGACTTCCTTTTGATGTGCGCTGAGCGCTGGAGGATTATTCGAACTGTCGTTGACATTACTCGCATTCCAAAAGTTTCTTCTCCTCATTGATCTGTGGTTAAGCAAGCACTATAGAGGAGCATCAGGTGCTATAGTTTAAACGCCCACCACTTCTCAACTCTTGGCTGACAATTTAAAGCAACCAGAATCTTCTTGCTCGAGCTTCAAGTTCAGATGAAAGCTCTCCCTTGCACCTTAAGTGCACACAGAATCTTGTTGGTTGCTGTTCGAACATTAGTTTAGCTTGTGTTTGCTAGGTTGTACTTGTTGTCTCTTAGCTAGGTGGTTGCCATCTTAAATTCAAAATTTTAAATTATGAAGAGCCCGCCACTTATTATTATGTATGCTGTTGCCTAGGGGCAGACACTCCCGAGAACATCAGAGTGCAAAAGGTGTCAGTTATTGATGATTTACTAATTTATTTATTATTAGATAGCTCCATATTTATCTCATATTCTGCTTGATTTTGCTACTGAATTAAGTTCAAAACGGCAGTAAGTATGCTATACTTAATTCCTTGGCAACTCATGTTATAATGTCGACGTCACGAAAGGCTTTAAAAATAGCTGCTACTAATTCATTGCAGACCGCATTTCAACTTGCTAACTAATTAAGTTTTTAAGTGATAATTAGTATGCAATTTTTAATGGAGCCATACATATTAATAAAGGAGCTTCCATCTGTCACATCTTGCTACTCCTGATTCGCTAGTTCTCTTAGCTTATCTAGATTCAGCTGTCATCCTATAGGATTCACTATTAATAGTAAGACTTAGCCTTCTGTCGGTGTAGGATCTTAAGATCAATAATTAATATATGATTTTCGGGGGGGGGACGGAAGTGCACCTCCCCCTTTTATGGTCAAAATAGCCCAAAAATTGTCCATATAAGCCGAAATGTGCCAAAAATGCCAAAATAGGTTTTTGACCTTCGAAATTCATTGAGGTGTGAATTTCATGATTCAATTTTTCAAAATTTTCTATTTTTTTTGTATGTAGGTCTAATTTTGATGGAATACTTTCATATTTATTGGTGACCCATCTCCTTTTATGACTGATCAACATTTGGAACTCCGAAATTTCTTTGCTAAAATAATAGTGGACTAAGAATATAGATAAAAAAATATGGTGGGCAGTAGTTTCTTCGCAATTAATCCAAGAAGTTTAAATGCTATTATCCAAATCATAAATAAGCATCTATCTTTTATAAAGAAGATAGTGGCTACCATTCTTCTGATTTAATAGTTCAGCAGTTAAGAAAACCGAATACTGCCAATAGATGGAAATTATCTTGTACTTGATTGACTGCTATTTTTCTTAAGGTAAATAATTCGAGGAAAGATTTCTCTATGTTGGGAAGGAGATAATAACTGCATATATTTAAAATTGATGGTAGTATTAAACTTATGAGCCTTCATCTTGGGGGGGCCGAGTATTGTACGATCCTTGCTTTTATACTGATTCATAGGCCTAATTTGCCTATATTATTTTAAAAACGTATTATTTTTAAGGTACCTTTCGACTTTGAACTAGTTTTGAGTGGTATTATTGGGGAAAAAGATTGACATCATTGTTGGATATTTCACCCTCAAGGGAAATTTTCGAAGGTCAAGAAGCTTCTTAATTTTTTGGTCATTTTTGGCCCATTTCGGGCTATATGGAAGATTTTGGGCGATTTTGGCCATATATAGGGGGGAGTGCACTTCCGTCCCCCCTCCCCCCTGATTTCAAAGTTAGAGACAACGAGTACTCGTGAGCAAGTATGGTGAGGAAAACTTGAATTGTTTAAGCGTTAAGAGTTGGAAGGTTAAGAGTTGAGCAAACAGTTCCGAGAGCTAAGAAGACCTCTACAAGGATACCTGCTTAGCAAGGGTAAACTTCTCATTATTCAAGGAGTAACAAATCTTAGTTGGTTTGTTCCTTCCGACATGTATGAACATTTAGATTCTCGTTCCTCCAAAGCAATTTCTTGCTGATTTTGAGAAGATAAAGACTCTCAAGAACGAATCGATTGTCAAATATGGAGATTCCCAATACTATCCTGAGTTATCTCTAGTCAACTAATATGTTATGACGATGCTCTAGTTGAGAGATCCGGAGGTTGCTTCCATTCCTTCCTAACAAGTAACAACACATTCAAACAAGTTGCCAGAACGAAGGTTCTTCTTTGGCGTCCTTGCTACTGTACGCGCAGAGTACCTCAAAGAGATCATTGAAGATGCACACAGGAAGAGATTCTAAGTAGAGGAGAACGATCCAAAGAAGCAAGGAATAGTTATCAGCGACGAATGGTTTGAGCAGCTTCAGAAGTATCCCTAATTCTCTAGTAAGTTTTAGAGTTTAACTGTGTAGAGAAACCTGGCTTGGATTCTACTTAATGAAGGAGAGAAGATCGGTATTCAGAGCACGGAAGCATAATACAAGCATCGATGAGGCAAAGCGTCTATCACTTACAACTTTAGGACACAGATTTGCACGATAGATTGGGTGAGAGGTTCGAAGTATGAGTGGAAGCTAGGGTCAGTCTGGATGGGCAACAGAAAGAGATGAAAGAACCTCTTAAGAATCCTCTTCCCAGTAAGCAAAGACTTAAAGTCATAAGTTAAGCTTTAGAATACTTTCCTAAAATTCACTCTTACCTGTATCTCGCATATAACTTGTCTTCTCTTAGTATGTTCTACTCAGCGTATGGCCTTCTTAGGCTTCCTTTTTTGTCTTTGTGGTTATCATTCGAGTAGATACGGATTCTTCATTACGTCTTGCGTTCTTCCTTCTCTGAGCTTCTTAAGAACCGGCACACTTACTGCTCTTCGCTTTGATGAGCTATATGAAGGACATTAATCTTCTAAGCCTAAGTTCTTCGCTTTATACTGCAAAGAGGATTAATCTTTCTTAATGAAGTGTTCTTTATGTGAACACAGCTTTCTTCAGCACTACAGGCTGAAGTTTGTCGCTTTGTGGCGAAGAGTTTTAGTTATCATATCAACATTATTGATATTTTGAATTAGAAGTGTCTATGAGGATGCAGTTCCTAACTTATCGCTGATCTCAACAAAATTTAATAAAATGTAGCAGGATTTAGTGTGGCCCCCAACATTTTTTGCGAGTCGGCGTAGTTTATTTTGGAAATGGCTATGTATGGATAAGGGTGCTAATTTATTTCCTCTGTGTCAAATTAAACTGTAGATGGTATGGTATATTTGCTATTTTTGAGTTTCTCGTTTGACTTCTGAATGTATTTTATAAGTTATTTATATAAGAATATTATGCACAAGTTTATTCTCAGCTTTCTTTTTCATATTATGGGGTTTTGATTCAATAAGGGTCCTGGATTTCGCCTACTACAAATACCTAGGTGGTGTGTAAAATCGGTGAGCAAAGATTTGAGTTCCTCCTTTCTCTGTAGTCTATAAAATAGTTTTGTAGGTGTCTAGCCTCATCATTGTTTGTGAGCTTCGCCAAAATGTCTTGCCTACTTATCAAGCTCACACCTCACTTGACAATTTAAACCACATCATTTTTTCTTGCGGGTCCTACACTTAATGAGAGGAAGTGCTGGGATTGTCTGTCTATTCACAAGAATTACCAAACTAGATCGCCTCCTCGAAATTTGAAACTTAACTGAGGAAGAGAGTAAAGGCCTACTAATCTCTCTACCCCAGCCAAGCCGTCTTTGATGCCACTTCTCGTGTCCTAGATTTTTCCTTTCTAATTTAATAAAATTAGAGCCAATATTAATTTGCACTATCACAAAAAAGTTGAGAGTAATATCACAAATAAGATTTCCTGTATTATCAAATTTGCTTTGAATAAAAATGAGGAAATAATTTATTACCACTTACAATGATTGATAAAAACTATTATTCAAAATAACCAATAATCGGATATTCAAAAATTATTAGGCAGATTGATTGTAAAACCAGACATCTTTGAATTGAAAATTTGCTCTCTAAGAAAGAGAAGTTATAATGGTAACAAATTATTTAATAAAAGATAAATACCATAATTATATTTATTTATTGTTAAAATATATTGTCACATATCTAATCATTCATTCCATTTATTTGGATTTAAATGAGGTAGCTAGAGTATATCTCATCGCTCATTTTTTTAAAAAGAAAACTAAAGCTTTTTGGGATTAAGAGGTGAAGATTTTGGAAGCCTAATTGCCTCATGGTACACAAAAAGAATTTATAGCTCAAAAAATAGATATGAAAAGGTTGAAATTTAACATAATTGATTTAAATTTTAAATATCCTATTGAGAATAAAAAATAGAATTAAATCTATTTAGCATATGTTTCTTATTAACATTTATAATGTCTAAATACTTAATAAGGTTTCTGAAATATAATAAAAACACTTAAAAAGGAATCATTATTAATATATCTTGCCTAAATTATAATTTAATATAAAAGAGAAGATTTTTGGAATGAAGATGTAGGATTTTATGAGGACTTAGAAAGGCGTGGATTCGATTTTGATTTCTATAAGCATATTGATGAATATCGCTACATGAAAGACGGAAAAAAGGTATACGAAACAATAAGGCGATATGTTTCAAAAGTTGTTCGAAATTCTTTTACAGAGAAGGAAATTAAAGATGACATTAAAGAATTTTTAGGAATTAATTCTTGCATTTATGTATATTATTTTAAGATCTTGTCAAATACATATTATTTAACAATAATTTATCAAAAAGATCTTTGAGGGGCTTTCAAAGCCAGAACTTGGCGACATAAAAGGTTTTCCAAAACGGCCAGAATCCATAGAGCAAGTAATTTAAATTAATTTGATTAATTTAAGTGGTAGAAGTATTGACTAAGATTATTTGGAAAGATATTATTACACAGTTTAATAAACTATGGACAAACGAAATCATTCATCTACCCTTTATTTCGACCTTGCTCCTTCAGATAAGATCTCAAGAAACTCTCAACTTTTCAATATCAAATTGCTTAACAAGAGGTACATTATTGTGAATTTTAGAATAATTAATCCTAAATTATTCTTTTTAAAGCGATTTTTATTTTGCAATAAGGATGGAGACATCACTGCAAAAAAAAATACAAGATTGCATTCCAACAAATTTATATGGATAATTATTTAAACAAACTTAATGGTTTTTGATTTTCATGTTATCATTAATACGTTGACTTGAAGCAATTTATTTGTTCAAACATTCGATAACTTCATTTCACCATTCGCAAAACTTAAAGAGTCAAATGAGATTTTGCTCTGTCAGTAAGCTTTTGATGAATTTTAAATTGTATCTACAGAGATGAAAATGACAGATCTAGACTAAAGTATTCTTAAAATTTTATTTAAGCTACAAATTGGTGTAAATAATTTAATGAATTTTTATAATATAAGAGAAAAAATAAGCTCAATTTTTATTACTTTTTTTCATTTAAAATGTCTTCTTCAATACTTTTTATTCAATTTCTAACATTACAATTACGCTTCCTATAAAATATTAGACCTCTAAAAGCTTCAATGTTATTTAAGTTATTTTTTTCATAAACAATATTAACTCTTATGAAATGAATAAGGAGAGGTTCTTATATTAAAGCTTATGATAACTAAAACTTAATTGATAGCTTCTCCCTTTTATAATTCAATTTTTTTTAAAAAATGACCCCTTCTATTTAAGTTTTTAAAGTATAGAATCTATATTTAGCTTTGCTATTATCGATAGCTTATTTAATTTTTATTATTTTTCCTGAAATTAATATGGTTCTCCTTTATTAATTGTAATAAAAATATATATTTATTTCTCTTAAATCGAAGTTTAATGTGAATTTATTACTTTATTTCAAACTTTTAATTTCAAAAATTCTATCACATCATTTTAAATTAAAAGTACGAGGGTTTACTCCCTTCTTAGATAGATATCTCGGTTTCGATTTGAAATTAGAAGATGGCGTGTTTATTTAAACTAGAATCTTTATTTCCTGAGCATACATAGCATTTATGATTTTGCTATTTTCAGATTAAGGTAAATTTCAAAGACGTCATCTATTTAAGCTATAATATAGTTTCTTATTAAGGATTTATTAAAAAAAAATAAAGTTGCTATCTACTTCCCAAAAAATTAATCTTAAGCAGTCTTAAAATTGAAAATATTAGGATAGATTTATTATTATAGTTATGGACTAACTAGGATATAGAATTAAATTATAAATTAAAATGGATATAAAGGTAAGATGATTCAACTATTGTAACCCCGGCATTAAAAAAGCAAACTGCCGCCTTCTTCACAGGTTTAGACTTGAAAGTTGGTGGTGGATTTTTTTCAGTTGGAAAGTGTAGGTTTTAGTCTGTCCTGTAATTGCAAGTCCTGAATGGAGATAGAGAATATCTCAAAGACTAAGTCAACTTTAGTGACTTCAAAAGATTCAAGAGTCTGATTTTTTATGGAAGATTAGAGATTAATAGAGACTCTCTTCAGGGAACTGAGAAGGCAGTTATAGATACTTTTATATTAAAAACCATTTCTAGAATAAATCATGAAAAATACGTTTAATTTATTAAATTCCGTGTTGGCAATATTTTTAATATAAATATTAATTGTAGAGAATACAATTTATTTAATTTTGATACAGCTAATCAAAAATTTTATCCTCTGAAAAATAACTAATTTTTCTTGCTTAAATACTTTAGCAAATAAATAGAAGTACAGAAAGGTATAAGGATTGAGACAAGTGCGAATTTATATGCATTTTAAGAGTATTTAGTAATTTGATGCAAATAATGATATCATTTTCAAAAAAAAAACATTTTTAACTATTTATTCTAAGAAAAACAAATTCTAAGTGAATAAATGTTCTAAATCTTGAAGCAATATAATTTCTCTATATATGCCAAATACGATAGTTGTCCTTGAAAGAGAAATTAGTCAAGTTTTAAAGGAGAAAACTAAATCTTAAGAAATAAAAGTAGAAATAACAAATGAAAGGGCTAGTTCAATTTAAGTAGATTTATACAGTATGTAGATAGAATTCAGTTGAGGTCTTTATTGTATATAAATTTTATGATGAAAATTGCTAAAACCTATGTGCACCCATTATCTGAAATGGTCAGTCTGATTGGCTAAAATTTTAAGGATTTTGGCGAAGATATATTTTTACTTTTTTAATTGGCAAATATTTCTCAAATTGAGACGCAAATTTTGAATTTACTGTCAAATCGATTATCTACAAAATAGATAATTGATTTGAGTTTCATATGTTCCTACCTATTTATTACTTTTAGTTATTATTTTATTCTTTTTCTCTTCCTTGATAAACAAAGTATCTATATTTTACCTATGATTTGTAGGTAAAATTTTAAGATGAATCTATTAATGATTCAATGTAATCTTTGCACATTTATCAATAAATTAAAGAAATTGTTAATTAAAACAATTAAAATTTACTACTTAAAATTTCATAAATCCTCAAATTTATTTATGTAAGATAGATAGAAAAATTCTTTTCTATTCTCTATTATATTCAACTGCTCTAAATAGCATTGAATGTTAAGAATATAATATCCTTGAAAATGTTTTTATTGATCAATCTATTCTGATTTTGAAGCGACTCAAGTTTATCTTCAAATAAAATTTGGTAATAAAAATGAGAGGATGTTTCAAATCTCGCTGCAAAGATGTAGCCAAGTCATAATTAATGAAGAATTTCAATTTTATTATTGAATGAAAATTAAATAAGCTGCTTTGAGAAAATATAGAGATTATCAGATAATTTAATTTTCTCAAGTTCTTGATCCACCTTTTATTACTTCATCTATAATATATTTAATAAAATCGCTTAGAAGTGAGCGGTTTTGTGTCTTAAAGAAAAGAAAAAGAAAATTGTTAGATTTAAAAAAATAATTGGCTTGGTATAACTCTTTCAATGCTGGTAATTAATATAGAAACAGAGAGTGTCTAACTTTTAATCATGATACTACGTCACGATCATAATTTAGCGCTTTAATTTTGAGAATCTTAAACTGGGATCTTCATAGCAGGTATTATATAACTCACCTGCTCACTCTTGGCTAAGATATTGCAGCCATCAGGGCTTAAATACTAATTATAGTATTTTTTTATTTAATAAAGGTAACATTAGAGATAGACAAATAAGGCTATTTAAATTTTAATTTTCTCCCAAAGAAATCTTATTTTTATACAATAGTCATAAATTCGCTTCTTTTCGTAGATTCAATCATTTATAAGTGTAAGTCTTATTTTAGTTTAGTCCATATATCATCCCTAAAGTCTTAATTTTAATTTTTAAATTTTTTCCGTATAAATCCTCTAATACTTTAATTAAATAATAATTAAAAAGTCTCCTTTTTATTCTTAAAAAACTCTTAAAGCTTATCCAAGCAGAGTTCTTTGATATTTTTTTTTAAAAATTGAAGAAGGTTAGATGATTACAAAGGAATTAAATATGATTAATTATGAGCTAAGCTCATAATTAGATTGAGAGGAAAACATGAAAGAATTATTTATTTCACCTAGATTATTAGAGTAGCTCTGAGGGAGCTCAAACTAGCTTCTCATTTTCCTGGTCATAGCTATTATTTTCACTTTATGTTTAAATTTTTTTAAAAATATATTTTGAATTGCCTCTCCACATTATTATTTTATACATTATTTTAAATTAAAAAAATAAGTCATTTCTTCTTACTTATAATTTAAGGCTCAAAAGCTTCATCTCAAAAGCTACTCTATCTCTGGTGATTTGGCAGATAAAGCAAGACCCTGTCATCCACGTGTCCACTGGGATTTCTTAGGAGAGAAAATTATTTTTAAATCACAACTGGTTACACTGGAGACGAGGAAGTTGTCGAAGAATACCATAAAAGACGTGAGCTAAAGGCAATCGAACAAAGTAAATACTGCTCCCCTGTGCACAAAACCCTCGCTTATACTAATAAAAGAAAATATTTTAAGAGGCTTGTTCTTTGAGTCTTCTTTGGGAAATAAAGTTTAAAATCTACTTGAGCCACAGCTCCAGGATAGGAAGTGGGATATAACTTGAAGTCAATTACATCTGTCACAGGCCGCATGAAAAGATCATTGTCAAAGCAAAAACAAAATATGAATAATTAATTAAATACTTTAAAAATATGTATTGCAAAATCATCTGCGATTGGAATAAAAATGAAATATGTAAAGCAGTTGCTTGCTACATTTGGAAAAAGTTTAAAGAAGTTGTCAATTTAAAAAAATGTTAAAGGATATCAATTTATCCAAAGAAATTAAATTAACACGCCATTACAACTTAGGTCTATCTTTTTCTGAAAGTTTACTCAGAACCACCATATGATCCCTTTACTGATAAAATTTTTGTTTGGTAGGAGATTTCTCTTCACTTTAAATTCCTGAAGCTAGAGATGATTTGGAACTGTGTAGGGCTTCTAAATTGAATATTAGCTTGTTGTATGATTTCCATTAGAAAGATATTACAGAGAGGCTCTTGCAAAGGACTTGAGTTTTGGTGTTTCATTAACGTGGTCTGGTACTTTTTTATTATAATTAATCGTTGGATCCTCAAATTGTTTTAATAAAGAAGTAATATTTTTTAAGTCAATTTTTTATTTTATTTATTTTCTCCCATAGTTAGTCTTATGAAATCTTTTTAATTTTAGATTAAAATCCTTACCTTTCTACAAAACTTATTGAAAGGAATGAATTATTAGATTAATTATTTAAAATATGTCGATACCTTTTTTTAAATGTAAATAAACTTGAAGAAAAGTTTAGTTTCAGAGTTAACTATTTCTTATTTATTGTAAAATTTATAAATAAACTCAAAGAATCAAATTTCAAGGAGAATAATAACTTAAACTTATTTCATTGTTGGTTTTCTTATTCCGAAGCTAGAGATTAAACATTTTCCTAGACTTTTATTTTCAAATAGTCAAGGTTTTAAGTCTGAAACTCATACTCTTATATATATTTATAAAAAAATTAGACTATAAAATTATTATAAAGATAATAAAAATTTATTTATTTATTCAAATTGAGAGTTGGAACCTATTTATTAATAAATTACTGTTAATCAAATATTTAAGCTCAACAATAATTTTGGGAAATCCAATAGACTAATAACGATATCATTCCCATTAAGAAGCATATAAATAATTTACTTTCATTTAGAATTTACTCACCTCGTCTTAAATTGTTGCATAAAGAAAAAATTGTAATTTAATAAATAAAAATAAATTATTAAAAGATAAATTAGTCAGATTTCCAAATATTAAATCTAAGCCTTATAATTTAATTTTAAAAGTCTATGAAGATTAAGATAATTATATTAAAAGTTTCAAAGTTAAACATATATTTTAAGTTAAGGAATTATTTAAAATACATATTCCTCTATCTCAAAATGTTGAGTATGCCACACTATAGTCTTGCATTTGAAGTTGCAAATGAGAAAGTTAAGAGTAACAGCTTTTAATCATTGCACTTTTAAATTTGTGCACATCATTATTTAATTGATCCTCACACTCTTCAATACTATGAGACGTTCAGTTTGTATGTGCTAGTAATTTTCTTTATAGTTATTTTTTAGTCTTAATCCTGGAGTCTATTTAAATTGTTGTTAAATTAATTTAGAAAATAAGCTTTATAAAAGCATATATTACAGCTTTATTACAATTAAATCTAAAATATTGCTTAAGTTAAATTCTTCACTTTTTAAATATTAGATTTTGATATTTATCTTTGCTTAAAATTATTAAAAATATTATTTAAAAGAAAGAGATCTTCCTATCATTAATATTTTTAAGGAAGATATACTATAATCTATCAGTTAAGATTTTTTAGAATAAAAATTTTAATATGAGAACGGAATCATCTTTACTATTTAAAGGACATTGAAAAGATTATTCAAAAGATTCATTCAAATCTAACTAATCTAACTAAGCAACTTATAATTATTAACTTTGCAATTTTAATATATTTTAAGCTAAGATTTTATAATGAGAATTTGCATTTTCTATGTCAATAAATCTTTATTTTAAACAATCAAAAGAATCGTACTTTATTTAGAGTTAGATCTTGATTTATATCGTAATTTATGTAAAGTATTTATTATAATAAAATATTGAAAGATTTAGCTATCACAATTTTAAAGTGGAAATCAGTCATTTTAATTATAGAGGATTCTTGCAAATTATAAAGTTGCCTTAATTTTATAGTTTCTTGAATCATGGCCACTTCATAATCATAATTTGACTTTGTATAATTAATATTTGAAAAAAAATAGTGAAAAATATATAAAAGATCATTTAAATAGAGCATAAAAAGACAAAGTTTTACTTTAAAATTGAGTTTAAGTCATTTTAATTTTTAATTTATATTGCTTCTATGTCTTTTTTATTAAACTCTCTCCTTTAATTTGTAAATAGTATTTTTATGGCTTTTTAAAGCTTTAACTTATTAAAAATTAAGGCGGAATAAATATAAAGCAAAGAATTATAGAGTTACAATATATTTTGAGAATCACTTGGTTGCAGTGGTAATATTTGAGAATCTGTGTCTGTAATTTTTGATAGTCTCTTCTTTCAGTCCTTCTGCACACAGAGGACAGCATCCAGCCTTTCCGTCTTATAGCTACATATTCTCTTCAATCATAAATCAAATAATACACAATAAAATATTTCTGATAATTAGTCATATTCAAGAAAAATGAGTCTGTCAATGTCTAAAGTAATGTTTGAGGATAGACATATAATCAGCTATACTCTTTGCTCAAACTAACTTCAATAGTAAGTTTAAGGAATGAAGCAATCAATTTTAAATAACATATATTAAAGCTAAGAGAAAAAGAATTTCCAATTCATTTAATAAAAATTTAACTCCTCTTACCGAAAGCATACTCACTTTGAGAATCAAACAAAATGATAAATAAAAAGAAATTTACAATAAATTTTTCATAAACCGAAAATCTTATTTATTATATAGAGAATTCATGCTAAAATATTTGCTGTTTGATTTAATACTCTTCTTATATATTCTTAGTCTTTTTTTTACTAAGATGAATGAGAATCATCATAAAATATAATTACTCCATCTATATGTAAAGTTAATCGACTTAATTAAAATGAAGTTTTATACAGATATTCGAAATAAAATAAGAAGTTTAATGATAGGCTTATATGATGATTTAAGTTTTTAATTCTGAGCTTATTTATGCAGCTTTCATTGAATTTATCTTTAAATTTTAAATAAATTTGAATAGGATAGTGATATGAATATTTTAATAGAGAGATAGGAGTAGTTTCTAATTTTTTTATATTTTGGTTCAATTATGATGGTTATTTTATAATAGATATCTTCGTATCTGGGTATGAGTTAGTCTCTAATGAGGATTTGAATAGTTTTGAGTCCTCCTATCTTTGCATTTTTATGAGTGAAGAGATCTATGATATCGAATATCTGATTGAACATGTCGAAACTATGGCAAAAATGGTGAGTCTAGAAGTCCCTTATCAGGAAGTTGCAGATAAACATGATTTGAGTTATTATGAATCTGTAGTTATCATAGTGCATCCCAATCAGCGCCATCAACTTAAATATGTTCGGGGGTGAAACGTCACTCTAAATAATAAAGTAAACATAAAATAAAAGATATAATAAAGCTCTAAGGAGACATCTAATTTTTAAATTACATAAATATTATTTTTATTATCTCAAGATAAGCATTTCGTATTTAAATAGAAAAACATTTTTTTATCTTGATCATGAAATAACATTGTTTTAGATATTTTTAAGTAAGCAAATTATTTAAATCTTCACTCACTGCATCAAGAATTTTATGAAGAACCTTGAGTCGGCTAAGCACATCCGTGAACTCTATCTTGAGAGGGCTTCTTATTATTAAGTCAGGGTCCACAAAAAGATAAGGATATAAACTCATTAGAACAATAAGCACGAATTCGCAATTCAAAGATCCAAAAATATTCATTATCTTTGTTTAATTATTTAAGAGATATCATTTATTAAATCTTATATTAACTGGTATAAAAATTGCTCCTCTTTAAATTTTAATGATTATTTAAGGATTATAAAAACGCAGCTTTATTAGACACTATTTTTGCTTTATTTTAACTTTTAAATTTATAGATATTTCTATCAATATCAATAGCCTCTAGACAAGAAATGAGAGGAGTTTTCTAGTCTTCACAGGTTTGGAGATAAGTTAATGCTCTGAGAACTTTATAGATATCTATCAGTAGCTTAGCATTGGCACCTTAGCCACTAACCAAAAGCTAAGTCTTCACTATAAGGTTTATCTAGTCATTGAAAATATCATCCAATCTCGGAATTTTTTGCTCCTTCAAAAAATCAATAGCCAAGTCTCTATTGATCGAAGTGGTGAACTCATCTATCATGTCTATGAATTCTCTTATGTCTGCATATCTTTCTTGCGAGAGATTAATCATCTCCTGAGATGGCGTGATTTTATTGGGCGGTGGTTTAATAATTTTCTTATCTGATATCTGTGCGAAAAATTGATGATAATTTTTTTTGACATAAGCATTTTAATGAAAACATTTGAGTTTCTTTATAAATTCTTGAACTTTTGCTCCTCCTTCTGCTCTTTTAATTTATCGAAGAACTTGCTCTCCTCACTAATTGGCTAAGTTTGCATTCTTTAAGGCGCAGACACATTGTTGTAGATAGGATTTGTTTAAGGATTGACAAGTGGAGAGACATTAGCGTTTGGTTTAACTAGAGCGGATTAAGAGGCAGGCTTCAGATAGTCCTTCCTCTTAGTTGCGCGGCATTCCTGTAAGAGCTCATCGAATTCCTTATTTAGCTCTATTCCATAGCTTGAACTCGAGAAATTCTTAATTGCATTCTCCCGCTTGCGATTTATATTCTTAAAGAGGACTTGGTGATTCGAGTTCTGAAGGGATATCTATCTTTGGAAGTTTTTGAGGAGCTCACTTGAGTTTGTGCTCCAGAAAGAATCTTCCTCCAAGGAGTTCCTGCCAAGTAACGAAGATAAAAAAGTAGAAAAATAAACAAGATAAGATCTGTAGCTACTGTTATTCGTAGAAACGCCATCAACTTTAAGGTCTTCACAGTGTAATTTCTTCTTGAGGTGAGTTTATTGAGATTCCCTCATCATATTGAGATAGTACTAGAGTGGCAAATCAGTTCAAAGATCATTCTAGATAAACATATCGAGGCTGTTGGCATTCTCTCGCGGTACTCTTATCTTTTTTCCATTTAAATTTCACAAATTAAATTTGAGACGCTGAATTATAATATAGACTATTCTTTTGACAGTAAATTAAATTGTATTTATTTTCTATGGTTATTAAAAATGCGAAGTTATGGACATTTTTAAGATAAATTTAGATATATTTAAAAGTAATGTTTTGCATTTCTATAATGCTAATTTGATTGATGAAATAATTTGCTTACAGTGTGAAGTAAAAAAGTAAATCCATGTTTTGAGGTTTTATAAATGTTGAATAATGTAGGTTGTTGAAACTGATAAAGACGTCATATCTTATGGTAGCTGCCATTGATAAGATAGTTGGTTCCATTCATGAACGCACCTTCATCAGATGCAATCATGCATGCTGCAGCTGCTATGTCGTCTGCTTTACCAAAACCTCTAGGAATCTTCTTGTAAACAAAAATAAATATTATATACATCTGATCAATTATATTTGTAAATCATTTAGAACTTAGGATCCACGGAAAAGCATGTCTGTATAGACCATGCCTGGACAAATTAATTCAATAAATTTTATGATAAATTTTAAATTGCGTTGATCCTAATGCTCTGCTTTCTGAGTTCTTCAGCCATCCAGATGACCATGTTGGAGACTGCAGCCTTGCTCATGGCGTAGATACTCACATCTTTGTTTGGATGGAGAGCTGTCATGCTTGATGTGACTAGAATGCTACCCTTCTTGTTTGGGGATTTCCTAAGAAGTGGTAGGCATTCTTCTATAAAGAGATGTATAATAATTATTAGCACTCTTAGATGAGGAAGAAATGGCTCTTCATGTTGACATTGAACAACTAGTCAAAGGCTTTTTCACTCACTTGCTCAATCGTGAGCCCAGTGGGCAGCCCCATTCCTGCATTTGAAAACAGCACATCTAAGTGCCCGTGCTTCTTTTCTATTTATTAAATCAACACTGATATTGCATTCTTTAAATTGTTTTCTATTTGTCCTAGAATGAGTTAGCGCTCTTTCGTATCAGTCAAATCGCAGCTGTAAAACTCTAACCCCTAAACTTTATCTCCCACCAAAGACTAAAGTGTCTATTAAAATAAAACTTATAATCTGCTTGGCAGCTTCGTCATCTTTAAATTAAAATAAAATAAGGAAGGAGAAAGGATAATTGTTTATTCAACTTTGTGAGCCAGACCGATTGTTATCAATGTAGCCCCTTCTCGAACAACTCTCTTGGAAATAGCGAATCCTATTCCAGTCAAGCCTCCTGTGACTATGCACACTCTGCCTTTATATCTCTGAGTTAATGGTGCGTTGCTTTGATCTTATTGGGAATCTTTAGATGCTTGCATGGATGGATAAATATATATTTTCTAATTATCTTAATTACCCTTCATCACTTAAGACTTCTCTTAATTTGAACATACACGAATAATCATAATTTTAAATAAAGAAAACTAGAAGAGAAGACTTCTCTCCTCTTTCCATTCTATCTCCCTCAATTTGAGAAGTGTCTCATTAAAACTTCTTCTTCTTTTGCTTGATGACTTTGCCTTGGATATCGTTTGAGTCTTTGAGCAATTCTGCTGTCTGCTAAATAGTTCTAGTCTCTATGCCTCCACCCACTTAAAATGTGAGCTCCTGCCCATTTAAGATTCTTTTGATGATATTTTCGTACTCCTTGTGCTGGTAGAGATTGCGGCCGATGTTGATATAGTACTTCTGCTTCGTCTGGTAAGTCATCATGTCCAAGTTGTAAAAACGTGAACTTTGCAAATACCCAAAGTTTGTTATTCTCAACTTCTCCTTTTAAAACCAGTATTTAAAAAAAAACTACAAAAAAGAATAGATTTCACACACTCTGAATGAGATTTTAGTATCTAAATTTTAGATGAATTATATCTATAAGGAGTCTATAAAGAGAATGAATGATTGGTTTTCTGAAGCTAATTGAATATATCACTTATTCTTTATCATAACTTACAAAGAAAGCATTTAAGAAGGAGACCTCCACAGTTTTCCCATCAGGGTAAATCCAAATGTCATTGATAATTATTCATTCTTGCAATTTACTTATAGAGATTTATTTAAGATAAGTTTGGAAGTAGTTTTCTAGTTCACATAAACTGCTACATAAGAGAGCAAAGTCATCATGCCCACAGAAATTCCATGCCAGTAGCCAAAAACTATTCTCAAACTTTACTTTTATATAAGGAAATAAGCTTACATGGACTCAGTACCTCAAGCAGTAAGGTTGCTGAAGTAGAGACGACGAAGAACATGTTCAAGCGAGTGAGGTTAGTGCAGAGGCGTTCCTAGCCCTCAGCATGGAAAAGATGGAACTTGTTTTCCTTGTTGAAGTTGATTTGCATCAATGGCCTGTACAAGTAGGTTGACATCCACCTTACTCTCTGTGCGCATAGCTAATTGCTAAATGGATTCTTTTAAACTTTTTGATGTAGATTATTCTATGAAATAAGTTTCTAACACGAGCTGAGAGCAAGCGACTGCTTGAGAAAGCAAGAGAGTAGTTGCTTGCTTTGCTGGTTGTGAACTATCATTTGTGAGTGTGGGGTTCTAATTATAATTTAATAATTAATTAAAATGAAAAGGAACTTTCTGAAGAGATTCCTAGCTCTGCTCTTTGTAGGGCTAGTCTTATTTGCAATTTTGTCTGATGCAGAGCCAGTCAAGGCTAAAAGTAATAACCACTAACTTTATAATGGAGAGGATGAGCTTATGGTGTTATAGAGAAGACAAGAAAGGTGAAGAAGGTGAGGAAGGAATCAGCAGGCAGCGATGATGACAAAAGTTCAGACCTTAGACCAGCAGGCACATCTCCAGTAAATATTTCATATCCAAGGAAAAGGGATCTTAATATTTTGACTTTAGGAGTTGTACTGCAATGCTTGCCAAGCTATCATGAGAGAGGCTGTGAAGGCACTCAAGCACAGAAAATCTGAGTCCGATGTAAGTAGAAAACTTCTCAAAAGTATCAACACGTGTTGCAGCATTTCCATTAGAATTCAGGATTGAGATTAATTGCTTGAAATAGGTGATGGAGTATTTGAGCGAAGTGTGCAACCCAGAGAAGTACATGATCTATGAGTTCCCACCTCCTGAGATGCGTGAGGGTTGCGAGGCTTTTATTATGGATTGGGAAGAAATTATTGAAAGAGAGCTCATCAACCGCCAAGGCAACGATGAAGTTGAAGACAAGGTGTGTAATTAGATTTCCAAGGCCTGCAAAAACGTGAATGTGAAAGATGCACCCCGCTTCGACGATCAGATCTTCGTAGATGGACAGCCAGTGCCAGTTGGAAAGGATGGGAAGGTAGACCTCAATCATAAAGAAGAAGAGTTGTGAAAGCAAAGACAAGGTGGATCTTGAATATGATTTGTAAAATGATAGCAGGAAATTAATTAACTCGAAGCGATTTGAGAGATTATTTAACAAATTAAGATTATCTTTATAAGTTTCAAAATTTAATATCAAAGTCTCTGTAGTACCTTTCCATTTGAGCATAGAAACCCTAGCTACTCACAGTTCCATTCAAATTTGGAGCAAGATTCATAGCCCTCTATAGGTCATCAGTCGCTTCTTCACAATAAATATATAAATTCCGCAGCTTCTAAACATTTTAACATAAAAACTCTTCTCACTCATGAATGCTATTAAGTTTATGTACTTGAGCGTATTTTAGTAGCAGCTTGCTCTGCCAATATAATAGATAGCTTGCTCATCAAGATCTAGAACAATTGTGTAAATTTTAGCTGCCTTCTCATAGATTTGCTTCTTGTAAAGCTCCTCAGCCACCTCCACAAAAGTTTCTAGGATCTATGGGTCGGCGTTCTGATTATTAGAATCCTGATCGAAGAGCCTGATGATTAAGTCCGCGTAACTGTTTAAGTCCTCTATCCCCAATTGACTAACTGAACTACCAAGTCTTGATTGCAATCTCCTCATCAGGTCATTCAAATTGTATTTCATATTGTTGAATCATTTGGAGAGGCATCCATTTCTCGTGAGGCGATGTCTATGCTGTTGATTTCTTTAATTACCTTAGAACTGCCGCCTCCCTACGCTTCTTTACTCTGCTGCTCTTAAGCAGCCTGCGGTTTCTAGTTACCCTGCCCCAAGAACTTATCTCGATATAAATGAAAAAGGAAGTACACATTCTTTATAGAATATTATCGATTTTGGAAGAGTTGGTTCATGTTTGTTTTTAATTAGAATATTTTGAATATGATTATACAATTAAACCTAATTATATAAAGCACTTTAAAGTTAGCTATTCACAATTTGGGAATCAATCTCTATGCTATCTTGCCCGTGTGAGTATGATTGTGGATCTGTGTGAGGCATACCTCTTAGCAGCTGATTCGTCTCCTCAAATTGCATAGCTTGTGTTAAATTAATAAGCATGTCATCTTTATATTCATGAATAAATGAAAGTGTCTTGATCTTCATCGAGAACTTTGATGTTAGTCTCCCTTACTTATATTCTTTAGGTCTGTGCTTTAGAATTTGCAGCACCTGAACTCTTTTGGCTTTAATCCTTTTTGGCTGAAGCAAATGAAAATTCATCTGTGTCCAATGATTATAAAAAATTTTTAATACTGCTTCCACGCCACCCATAGATTGGAGAGTAGAACTAATCCACTAAGAAGTGCGATGTCATAGTTCTAGAAAATGAATAACGGCAAAAGTGCTAAGGGTGCTAGAAGGGCGTTTGCTTTGCGGTCGTAGTGCTCCACAGAGGAAGCTGTGAGGTATCGAATAGTCAGGATAAAAAGTGGCATGATGATCAAAACCAAGCAGAAGTGGTCAATTAATAATCCATAGAATTGATCAGTTGAGTTAAGCAAGTCCGAGGATGTCTAGTCAAACAGATTCTTTTAAATCTAAGTAGAAATTAATTTAAAGAGTGTAGTAAATTAGCCTGATGAAGTGAATTTCGAAACCTAGCTTATCGAATAGCCTGATCAATCCCTCACAGCTTATATTCTAAAAAGAGTTTAAGGCAAAAATACAATGGTTCTTACAATCAATTTGCCTAGATGGCAAACATAGAGATAATTCAAGCAGATGGCTACAAATATTCCAATGTAGAAGATGGTCATGTTGATTGATGTCTTTTGAGCATCTCTGAATTCTTCGAATTTCCTCATCTTAAACTCCTATGCTATCTCACTGTTCCTTCTCAGGATCTCAGGAGGCTCGCTTATATTATCACACACCACGAAGGCTGAAACTTTATGAGCCTTTAGATATATCGCCTCTTTGTTTCTCTTAGCTAATATCAAAGGAATGAGAGTAGTAATGAGCGAAAAGAATTGAGATATTCTGGCCAGATGGTATATGAATGCAGAGGAAGAAGATTATCGCAGAGCTGCTTTGAATACTCCTCATAACATTCATGAATTCCACATCTCTGAAGTGCAGGCATTAATTAATCAGGAATTAGTCGAACTAGTTGAGTCCAAGATCCAGAATCTCCGAGAGTGAAAAGTTTTGAAGCGTGAATTTCTAAGTGTATCCCTTCTTTTTAAGCTTTTGATAACTCTCTTATTCTACTTTAAGCTTGCTAAGTTGCTCTTGTTCTATTGAAGTCCTTGCTGCCTTTTATTGCTTGTATTGCTCGAGTCTCTTATGCTACAGGTTGATGAATTTGCGAAGTGACTGGATCCAGTTTGCAAATACCATAGAGACTAAATAGAAGAACAGAATTGAAAAGAACACTTTGGTGAGCTCAGACTTGTAAACCTAAGAGCGCTTGGCTGGTGGCTCATAAGTTAGCTCGTATAAGAACAAGAAGAACATACTGAAGCATGCTGGAATAGTTAGTTGGAATCTATAAGAGTTTGAGATTAAGATAATAGTCTAGTTCTTACATTTGCTCTAGTATTTAGGGAATTAAGATGATCTTCTCGTGAAAGGGCTTGAGAATTTGAGTGTATAAAAGTGAGAACACCAGACATAGGAAAACTTAAAAGACCTTGTAGCTAAAGGATTTCAAGAATTCCTCATCGTGATAGTAGCCGCCCGTGTTCATAATCGATTTGAAAACTATCAAGTCAATTGAATTCACCACAAAGTTTTGAGTGAAATACATCCCCAAGAAGAAGGTGTAAATCCAGTTCATCTCCTGCGTGTACTTTTCTCTTACCAAGGAGCAAGCCAAAAACTTACTATACTTATTCAAGACACTTGTAATGCTTACAGAGGATAGTGACAGAGGAAGTGTTAAATTCGCCTGACAGAGTAATACTCATCCAACCTTCAAATAAGTAACTCAAAGCTCTAGCTTTTAAACTTTCTCCAGTCTCATTTTAAGTCAGGAAACATTTGTAAATCATCCAGACAGAAATAATCCATAGGTGATGCACGCTCTCCTCGTTCAAGTTAACTACAAAATGAAAGAAGTCTGGAGTAAGCTCCTCCTTATATTTCATAAGATGGAAAAGCAAGAAGATTGAAAGAGCCCTATTGACATGCTTTTGCTACTATAATGTGTTGTCATCTGTAGTTGACCTTGAAGAAAGTCCTCCTGTGGGAAGTACATCGTCAGCATTTTATTGCCTCTAAGCTAAGAGTGCCATAGGATCTACTCTCTTTAGATCTGCTATGTAGAGCTTATTTAGCAGTGGATAGGTTATTATAAAAGCCAGAATCATCGTGTGAATAGGAAGCGCAAATGTGGAAAATAGAATCGCCAATTATCATTGGAGGTATTAATTTTCTTATTTATTCAGGATAAAATTTCTAAATACTGTGATAGTTGATAGAGAGTACTATGAGCCACCTGAATTGATAGAAGTCGAGTTGGTATTCGATCAGCATGATGAGGATGAAGAATATTGCTGAGAAGAAAAGTCGCACCGTCACTTCCACCACCAGATCTATCACAGTATTTAAAGGGGAGTAATGAGTTACTTTATTGAGCTGAGTAGTAGGCACAGATATAGGTAACTACCTGCAGCAAGAAGAAACCAAATATTGTGAGGTAGAATTCCTAGTAGTAGCTGAGGTTGTGCTTGAGTTGCTGGAACTTTCTTGATATCACTCCCATTAAACAAACAATAATTAATTTGAAATTCAGCTCAAATTATTATGTTCTGATATAGAAGATTGAGAAATATAGGAGGAAGTTATTTATGATAATTTTTTTAGTCATACTATTTTATCAAGGGTTCTATTTCACATACTCGCAAGCCTCTTGCTTATAAGAAATAGAGGCTTGCAAAAGCAATTCTTAGCAAAAGCTCAATGGGATTTGTTTTTACTCACCGAGATCATAAAGTTACTAACTTATTAAGTCAGCAACTTCATTTAAGGGTAACACATCCTAAGCAGAGTAAAAGAAAAAAATAAATGAATGAATATAATTAATTGACTGAGTAACTAAGAAACTCAGGATCCAAAGGCCTGTTGTAAAAAATCTGATGTTTTAGTTTAGGCTATTAGAAGATTTTTTTGAATTTGTCTTTGAGTGTATTAACTCTGCCAGGCAAGTAGTGCTTTATTACATCATTAAATCCAGGTGTATTTATTCCCTTTACTTGGAAGTTCTTTCTATTTTTCATTAATTCTTTCAGCTATGTTCAAATTAATGGTCTTATAATAAACTTTTTAACTATGTGTGAGCATGTGAGTAGCTTGAACATCGAAGTAGTTTGTAATTCCAAATCCAAAAATGCCTTTGATAGCCTCAACGTCACATCTCCCATCAAAGAGCACTTTCCTAATTGAGTCATCCTAAAACAAGTGCTTAAACTTTTTTAAAAATTAAATTTCCTCTTTAAGATAACTGTTTTATAATTGTGTGCCTGAGAATATCCATCAATAAAGCATAGGCTTAAAAATCAGCTTCCAGCTAGTGGATATCATAAACTAAAACAACATCAGATTCGCACCCTACTTGCAGCAAAAATACCTTCCCGTTCCTTTTAAGTGTGCCTTCTAAATCTATTCCAACAGTTTTTTATAAACTTAGTATCTCTAAGGACTATAGTAGTCTCCTCTCGTCATTTACCAAAAGCACTTTCATCCCCTCTAATATTTATGATTAAAACAACTAATTTGTTTTATATTTAGAAGTCTATCTCTCCTATGCCACTTAGAGTATTTTCTACTTCTGCTGAACTTTATTTCTTCTTCTCTTTATGGTAGGAGCTAATACTAAGCTTGGTCTCACATAGTTTGCAAGGTTAATAGATTGCTTAGAGCTGTATTTGTTGATTATGAATTCCTTCCTCCAATTTTTTCTCGCTCATTACAAAGCAGCCACTTCCCAGCTTGATAACTCTTATTTTGAATTTCAAGAATGCGAAATTAAACACTTTCAACACCTCATCTTACTACTGTAGCATGCTAATATACATTTTTAATTAAAATATTCACTGTTTTTTTCTTTTCTTGTTTACTTGATTCTTTAAAATGCATTAAATCCTTTACCATATTTACTTAAAAAGTCCACAATATTTTCTTTAAATTGAAAATATAAAATGCTATAACTATCTCTTTGGACTTATCTTTCTTTATTTCCCTAGAGTGAGTCAACTTCTTCACCATCCTCAAAATTTAAAGTTGCTCTATCCTATCTCCTCAGCTCTTCTATTATTTTATCTGTGACTTTAGAAAGAGGCACCAAGCCATTCATAGCAAAGCCCTTTTCAAAAATGGAATATATGCGCTCACTTAGCTCTGTGTTCCTTCTATGAACTTGAGTGCTTTTGCCTAGGAACAAGTTGTTATCCATATTTTCAATCTGAGCTAGAATGCTCTCCTTTTCTTATTAGCTCATATCTTGACTTAGTTCATTTTTAATCAGTGACCTTAATTTACCCCTGAACGATTAAGACTAGTTTTAAAATTAATTAATGAAGATTAATTACTGAATGAACTATTTCAAAGTTAATTATTCGATAGAAGAAGCCTTCGATACTTTGGAAAAATTGTTTTCCAACTATGAATAGATTGGCATCTCTAATGCACAGATCCTAGTGATAACTCTTAGAGATTAAACCCATATCTATAGGCAGAGAAAACTACTCCTAAAAAGATAAAGCTTCTTCTTGTTGCTTGGAATATCTTTCTCTGCATATATCTATCACCTTACTCTCCACAAACTGCAAATTTTAATATGCTGACTGTAGCGGCAAAATTATAGTGAACTATCTTTTTAAAGGCCAGGGAGGTAGTGCTGTTTGCTTTTCAAAAATTATATTTGCAGCCAAGAGCTTGTTCCAAGTAAGAGGAATTCCAGCTTCCTTGAACTTCTTGAACACCCAAGATTTGTAGAGCAATTTAATTACAATTCTAATATATAAATATTTATAAGCAAGCTTGTTGAGCCAGCCTCTTCAAATAAAACTTGCATAAACTCTGCGATGATATCTATCTGCCAAGGCCTGAGAATTTATTTCTCCTAGTCTATCAGCTGTTGTTTCCTAATAGCCTCCTACTTTAACTCTTCTAATTTACTTGCTGATTCAGAGGATCCCTAAATTTCACTCTCAGGGTTTTCATCTCCAACTTTGCTTTCCTCTTACTCTTAATTACTATTGCAATTTGTATCTGCCAAGCCGAACTCCTACTTTTTAATCTTCATAAACTTCTTCTGACTGTTCTTAAGCTCATTGTGTATACTTCCTAGTGCATATTTCTGTTCTTCCTCCTCTTAAAAATTAAGAACGATTTATTAATCTTGCTTAACTTCGTCTGTGTAGCAGTTATTTTCAATGTCTTCTTTTGCTATTCCTCTCTTAATGAGGTCCTCTTTCAATTTTTCTAGCTCACTGTGCGTGTATACTTCATATTCCTTGCTCACCCAATTGTAAAGCACCGCATACTCTAACTAATGTAGCTGTCTCTTTACTCCAAACATCTCCTTTTTAATTGCTTTCAACTAACTCGAAGACATTCTCTTCAAATCTTATAACCATATAAAACTTAAATTATTGTAGAACATCTTTCACACCGTGAGCGAACTAGCAGTTTTCAGAAGTCTTCAAACACTTTTATCTGAAGTAGTAGTTGCACAAGTGAATCTTCTTATTCTCTTTGCGTAGTTCGATGTATCTAGCGGTGAGCTCATGCAAAGGCCAGTTTTCAAAGTTGATTTCTCTCTCAGCTATGTCTCCTCCATTATGGCTTTCTAAGGTTTCCATTTAATACTACTATTCTACTCTTATTTTAAAATAGTATTACTACATGGAAGTATATCATAATGAAGAAGAGAAATCATTAAATAGCTTTAGTAACTTTGCATCACTCTCACAATTCTGCATGCAAATCTCTTCGCCTAATTTCTTGGTCCACAAGTTGAGCGATCTTCAGCAGGTGATAGTCTTCTCCAAAGTAACCTTAAAGCATTATGCTACTTGGAAATTTCTTATTCTGTTTATCTTCATTCACTGGCATAGTTATTGCTGGAATACCCAAGCAGTTGGGAAGTGCAGTGAAGTAGTCCATCTTGTATTCATAGACAGGGTTCTTTACTGCGCTGTCCTTATCATTTAGCACTTTTTCAATCAAGGGAGGGGCATTAGTGCCTTCAGAGTCAATATTATAGAACTAATTAATATTTTAAAAATTTGCGAGGAAAAATATAACTATAAGAGTAGCATATAACTATAGTCATCTAAGGTTCATTAGCATGGATGCGATGAAGGGAAACTTAATGGTTTCAATGCATCATTATCACTATAGAAGCAATATGCAAGTGCGCTCTCAATCTCAGCTGAGTAATGCTGAATTGCATCAGTCGCGCATCAAAAATTCAACTGCGATAGAGAGTTGAAGTGCTAGCAAGCATATACTCTTTCTATACTGTGTATTTTCTCTATGTCATCATTATCTCTATACACTTAATAGAAATGATAATTATATACTTGATATGATAAATAATAAAGATGCAAATCATTTTCCATTTGATAGCGAACTTACTTGAGTGCGCTCAATTCGATATGTGCGCCGTGAAATTTCTCTCTCGAATGATGCTACTTGCGCACTTGTTTCATATCGGAAAAGTAGAGAGGAGATGCTTTTCATGAAAAGTGCGATATGATTTTCACTCCACCATACTTAAAATTTGCACTTGTTTGCACTTGTATCTCTATTACACACATGCATGAGTGCGCATACTAGTGATTTATGTTTGCACAGGATGTATGAATGATGTTT